>SJYV01018284.1:626837-655061 GCA_006410875.1 Neotragus pygmaeus | reverse complement strand
TAGAAGACACTTACTCCTTGGAAGAAAAGTTATGACCAACCTAGATAGCATATTCAAAAGCAGAGACATTACTTTTCCGACTAAGGTCCGTCTAGTCAAGGCTATGGTTTTTCCTGTGGTCATGTATGGATGTGAGAGACTGTGAAGAAGGCTGAGCGCCAAAGAATTGATGCTTTTGAACTGTGGTGTTGGAGAAGACTCTTGAGAGTCCCTTGGACTGCAAGGAGATCCAACCAGTCCATTCTGAAGGAGATCAGCCCTGGGATTTCTTTGGAAAGAATGATGCTAAAGCTGAAACTTCAGTACTTTGGTCACCTCATGCAAAGAGTTGACTCATTGGAAAAAACTCTGATGCTGGGAGGGATTGGGAGCAGGAGGAGAAGGGGACAACCGAGGATGAGGTGGCTGGATGGCATCACTGACTCGATGGACATGAATCTGAGTGAACTCCGAGAGATGGTGGTGAACAGGGAAGCCTGGCATGCTGCAATTCATGGGATCGCAAAGAGTCGGACACGACTGAGCGACTGAACTGAACTGAATGTGTTCCAATAAATAACTTTTAGCTGTAGGATCAATGAATACTTGGCTTTTTATCTTGGGCTGTTAAACTAAAAGTTTTAAACTAAATCCTGGATGTTACAAAAGTAATTTTTTATGTAAAATAACTTTCTGATTTATAATGCAAAAATAATACTGTTCTGAAACAAAGTCATTGACCAGCACAATGGCTTTGATTAGTAGGTTCAAATAATGACCTGGAAGAAAAACTGTTAGTATTTAAAAATAGAATCAGCCACTTGAGAATAGCAATGTCAGTGGGTATGAAATCATTGTGATTAATATTGACATGGTGGTGTTTGCATGTGCTACCATGAGGTGTTGACCTTTCGTCATAATGGAGCCCAATACTCACAGTAGGAAAAGAAAGCTGACATCAAAGGGGAAGTGTGGGAATAATAGTTCAATTACCAGTGAAATTAGGAACTCTGGTTTTGAAACTTTTTCTTAATTGCACAAATTGATTTCTTTGAAGATAGGAGTTTGATAAATGACATGGGGTTGGACCCACATAGAAACTTATAAATGAAACCCTCTCTGGTCACATTCTATTTTCTTGTGTTAATATATTATTAAAATATTATCTGTATAAACATTTAATTATTTATATTGAGTAAATATATGACTGTTTATTCATATGTTGAATATGTACTTCCTTTATTGGGAAAGACCAATACAGAATACATTCATGCACAGCTGCTGCCTTCTATTCTTTTGAACTGCCTGAGAAGAGCACTCTGATAAATTGAATGTATCCTTTTTAGTACAGAGCATTAGTAAATGTTTCATTATTTTATGACAGAGTGGAATGGAAAAATGACTCTTGTTTTATACTTTGATTGTGGACATCTGGTCAAAAAAACAAAAAGGGTGGAAATTTCTGACTTATACCCAAATGTTCACAAGGAAAGTGATTACATATAATATTTACATTAATCTATTTCTTTAAGTGATTTGTTTAGTCACACAATATGCATAAATGAACATAAACATCCATGCATATTTATAAATATGGAAGTAAAATCAAGAATAATTGGTAGCCTACTGTTGTAGGAAAAATGGATTTTATTTTGTCTTTAAAATGGAGAAATAGAAGAACTCTTCAAGAATGTTTTATAGATAATTAAAATCATACTCTGTCCAACTCAGAATGTAAAATAATAGATCAGAATAAATATTTATTCATTTTGTTCTTCCACATGTTCTACAAATATGTATTCAGAGCCTATGTGTGTATCTTCTGTCTTGCCTGCAAGAATGTAAACCACAGGAAAATGGTGACATGGTTAACTGTGCCTCAACAACAAGAGACAGTCAGTAAATGCAGATGAAGGAATGAGTGCCTGGTACTGAACTGCATGATACGTATATGGTGGTGGTGGTGGTTTAGTCACTAAGCTGTGTCTGACTCTCGCAATCTCACGGACTGCAGCCCGCCAGTCTCTATCCATGGGATTTCCCAGGCAAGAATACTGGAGTGGGTTGCCATTTCCTTCTCCAGGGGATTTTTCCCAACCTAGGGATTGAACCCACATCTCCTGCATTGGAGGGGGATAACGGCTGAGCCACCAGGGAAGCCCTATGATGGGCATATGCTGATGATCAAAACAGATCTATTCAACTGCCTTAATGTCCAGCTGAGGGACTGAGGTGGATGAAAACATCAAATACTTAGATCAATAAATATTTAGTGGCAATTGTGTTAAACACTATGAAGGGGAAAAAAAAATTTTTTTTTCAATTTTGTAAATGTTTGTTCAGTTGTCAAGATGTATCTGAATCTTAGCAAGCTCATGGACTGCAATCCCCTGTCCTTCACTAACTCTCCTGATTTTGTGTAAATTCATCTCCACTGAGTTGGTGCTGCTATCTAAACATTTCATCCTTGTCTACCCCTTCTCCTTCTGCGCTACATCTTTCCCAGCATCAAGGTCTTTTTTGATGAGTTGGCTCTTCGCATCAGGTGGCAAAGTATCAGAGCTTCAGCTTCATATATCTTCCAATGAATATTCAGGGTTGATTTCCTTTTGGATTGACTTGTTTGTTCTCCTTAGGGAGAACAAGCGTCCAAGGGAGTCTCAAGCGTCCTCCAGCACCACCAAAAGCATCATTTCTTCCATGATCAGCCTTCTTTATGGTCTAACCCCTCATATCCATTCATTACTACTGGAAAAACCATAGCTTTGATTATATAGACCATTGTCAGCAAAGTGATGTCTCTGCTTTTTAATACCTTGTCTAAGTTTGTCATAGCTTTCCTTCCAAGGAGCAAGTGTCTTTTAATTTCATGGCTGCAGCCACCTTTACTCAATGGCTTTGGAGCCCAAGAAAATAAAATCTGTCACTGCTTCCACTTTTCCCTTTCTATTTGTCATGAGGTTATGGGACTGAATGACATGATCTTAGTTTTTGAATGTTGAATTTTAAGCCAGCTTTTTCACTTTCCTCTTTCACCCTCATGAAGAAGCTCTTTTGCTCCTCTTCACTTTCTGCCATTAGAATGGCATCATCTGCATGTATGAGGTTGCTGACATTTCTCCTGGCAATCCAGATTCCAGCTTGTGATTCATTCAACCTGGCATTTTGCATGATGTACTCTGCATATAAGTTAAATAAGGAGGGTGACAATATACAGTCTTCTCATACTCCTTTCCCAATTTTGAGCCAGTCTGTTCTTCCACATAACATTCTAACTCTTGCCTCTTGATCCACCTGCAGGTTTTTCAGGAGACAGGAATGGTGGTCTGGTACTTCCATCTCTTTTAAGAATTTTCCAGTTTGCTGTGATCCACACAGTGAAAGGCTTTAGTGTAATCAATGAAGCAGAAATAGATGATTTTCTGAAATTCCCTTGCTTTCTCTACGATCCAATGAATGTTTGCAATTTGATCTCTGGTTCCTCTGCCTTTTCTAATCCCAGCTTGTACATCTGTAAGTTCTTTGTTCATGAACTGCTGAAGCCTAGCTTGAAATATGTCACTTTGTTGATAATTAATTTCTCTTCCACGTTGCCATAAAATATGCGTTGTCATAAAACTTGCATTCTAAGTTTCTTATGTTTAGGCTCAAAAGGAGAAGAGATAAAGAATATGAAATCTATGACATTTCTGACAGTTTATACTCTAGAACTAAGGGTGTGAATTTGAATATTGTCACCTGTGGTGACCTATTGTCATACAAGTTCTTTTGAGATTGCAAGTGGTGTTACATAGGTGCTGCATCAATCCTTTAAGATACAGATGGCCCTACATGAGTTTTCGCACACCCTAGGAGGAAAGGCTAATTGATCACTAAATTCAGAATGTATTTGCAGCTGTTTTGATCTGCACATTTATCTATAATATTTCCTGTATAGACTAGTTAACATTTAGAATTCCATCTACCTCTCTTCTTGTATCAAGAATTACTCTCCCCAAACTGTAAATAGGAAGATTTACTATTTTAAGACTAAACTTCGTTTGCTAGAATAAATCCCAAATTATAGCACCTAAATAATTTTATGAACTAATAAAATTATAGGGTATCATCAGTTTTAATATGAGGCAGAAAATACACTGTTTGACAGCTTTATAGCTTTCCTTGTTATTGACTGAGAAAAAATGTGCAACTAAATCTTGAAAAACCTGTATGCCTGTCAGGAAGCAATAGTTAGGACTGGACATGGAACAATAGACTGGTTCCAAATACGAAAAGGAGTACGTCAAAGCTGTATATTGTCCCCCTGCTTATTTAACTTATATGCAGAGTACATCAGGAGAAACACTGGACTGGATGAAGCACAAGCTGGANCTTTATCCTTTTTTTAAAAAAATCTGTTTTTAATAGTTGAATACTTTCATCTTGATCGTTTTCAAAATTGTTTTGTCCTTGGCCTAGGATCTGAAGAGTGCTTTTTCATTATGAAAAAATATATATATAGAGAGAGAAGTATAAAAAAATATGTGTGTAGTTCAGGGACGGATTAGATAGGTCAGGTAGATTTTGCTGGTATTTTCTCTCTTAGAGATATAACAGAAAACTGTTTTTGCTTTGTTTTAGCTTCTGTATGCCACAAGTTAATTGAATAAATTAACAAAGATTATAAAGTAGTAGCTAAGCTTATATTTATATTGTGGAAAAACATATAAGAATTATTCATGTTAAAAGAAAAATGCCACCATAATAAATTATCTTATGGTTCTTCAGAAGTAAGTGAAAGAACACACAGAACTCAAGAGCCATGCTGATATTTGCCTGCATTTAAGTACCACATTCTGAGATTTGAGAATAACTTGATTTTATCCCATTCTCTCTAGCCACAGGCATTTTTTTGCTTTTTTTTCTTCTTTTAAAATGTGTTTTGTGTCTCATTCTCCTGCTTTATTTCAGTGACTTTATTCCATTATAAGCAATACCCGCTGCAGTGTTATTAGGAAAGTATAAAGTAGTAAGCAAGTTAATACCAGAGGCAATTATCTTCCAGCAAATTAAAACAAGAATAAAATAATGATAAAATAGTAAAACAATAATAAAAATAATGAAATAATAATTTAAAGTATCAGAGAAAGGCAAATATCCACTTGTGGAATCATTTAAAAATGTTCCTAACTTTAAGCCAATTATTACAGCTTATCAAAACTGATTTTTCAGCACTTCCTAATGTGAGACATAAGGCAGTTTGCCAAATATATTTTATTCATGCTTAAAAATCAATGATACATTTATGAAGCAAGTTTGAGGGAACTGATTATATCGAGTAAGAAAAAGTAGGTAAATGTGGCTGACATTTCTTGGAAGGTTCTTTATTAAATGTAAGAAACCCAAATGCAGTTAGCTTTTCATTTAATCAAGTAGTGTTTCCAGTATAAATGAATAGCTTTTGAAGCCTTTATATCCCGTACTTTTTCTTAAACGCTTCCCTGAATGTTTAATACCCTGGCATCCCAGTTTGGAGCTTATTTAAAGGAGTCTTTCATAAAACTTGGGACAGAAACCTGCCCTAGAGGACCACATGGAGAGTTGTACAAAAGAGAAACAAATTATAAAAGCTCAGTGTTACTTGGTGGCTTAAAATTTCTCTCTTCCCTCTTTCTCCCTCTTTAATTTTACAAAAAAAAAAAAAAAGAGAGAGAGAGAGAAAGAAATGGTATTAATCACTGATCTACTTTAGCTTATGGAGCCTAAACTTGACAATTCTATATAAAGTTTCAAATAAAGTCATTTTATAATAAGTGGAAAGAGAACTTGACAAATCTGAAATTAAGCCATCAGAAATTTGGCCAACATAATAAAGGTAACTTTTTTAGCAGATTCAAAATCATTTCACTTCACATGCTATTATAAATTATGTAAATCAATACGCACATCCAGATTTGTTGTGGACGGTCTTTGCTGTTTTTGCTATCTTCTAGACTTTATCTTCCTAACAATCATTCCTTACAGTATTGTCTGATAATTGGAAGATCGTGGGAGTAGAGAACAAATACCTGATTCTGATTCTGTTTCAGTCACTTACTTACCATGTTATTCTGATATGTTAAGAAAACTGAAGTTCTGCAGGATTATCTTAAATTCTTCATAGGTTTATTGCAAGAGTTAATGGAAATATCATTTGTTTTCAAATTATGAAGAGCTTATAGTAATCAGATTATTATAACTAAATGTTAGTTGATATAATTATGTTCAAATGTGTTTTCACTACTTGGCTGGGTCTTATGAAACTGAGTTTCTTTTTCCACACAAATCAGCCATCCTGCAGATGGTTATTGTCAATCATCAGAAGAAAAAGATGATAAAAGATGGACAGATTCTTAGAAATTCAACCCCATTTGTTGAAAAGCAACCCAAACTTTAATCAGACCAACAAACAGTTTCTATGGAAGCACTTTAGAACCTTTGCATTAATGGCACAGTTGGCAGGATAAGAAAAAGAAAATTTTAAAGTTGTGGAAAGAATTTAAATATATATATTCCAGAATATAATCCACTTATTGCGTAATTTTGACTAAAATTTCACAAATTATAATCATTCCTTCATTTGATCAATACAAATATTTTAACTAGCTAATTCCATTCATAATAACACTTTGGTACTGGATTCAGTAGAATAGATATTAGCATGAGTGAAAATAAATTATTATTGCCAAAATTCTACTTTATTTAATGTACTTGTAGACAGTCTTCAAGGACCATCTCCTAAAGTACTTTTCAAAACATCTCTTGGTACCTTAGATCTTTACAATTTGTTAGTAAGTTTAAATTTTTTTATTTTTAAATTTCATGTAAACATTTTTATCTCATGTAAATTAACTACAGTATTAATTAATGTTATATTAATTTTATCTACTGACAAAATTCCATGCTATGGTATAAGGGTAGAAAGAAACTAGATCTAGTTGACATTTTAAGCTGTTAATACTTTTATTTTGGGATAATAGATCTAGTTGACATTTTAAGCTGATAATAGATCTAGTTGACATTTTAAGCTGTTAATACTTTATTTTGGTTTTCTGTTGCAATGGACAGTTCTTTAAGAGGAACAGAGGAAATCCTAGGTGTATAAGAAGAAAGAGGAGGTCTTGAATCTGTATCACAGGAACATCAAAACAGATCAAATAGCCATGGCAGATTAGACTAAAGAATAGAATATTTAAGCAACAAAACAGAAATTTTGAAATAGCTGAATGGATGCCATTTTGAAGACTGATGGTAGTTATTCTACCTATTTGTAAAGGCTAGAACTAATGGCAGTCAGTGGTGGTTCCAGGATCATTCATTTCATTTTGTCTCTTTGGAAAAACTTAGAATTTTCTAATCAGTTGAATCACATATCTATAGAATTAGTTGCTTTCTTCTTCTGATCATTCTCATTTGTTTGGGCTAGGTCCACTATGTTTCTGCAGTAACATATATGTGTTCTCACTAGTGGGATGATAATTGTTTCTGACTTGAAGAACATGCATTTCAATCAAGGCTAGAATAAAAGTTAACCTTCTGAGAACCTGCAAACCAACCAATTGATGAGACTCAGTAAAATCGTACTTTCCATAATTCAATGTTTGTCCTAAGAGTCTGGGCAACTTGGTTCATGTGTAAAAAGGTGTGCAAAGGTTCCACTTTGAGAACTTGCCTCTAATAGGGACAAAGAATTATGTACCTCACTTCTTCAAATTCTATGTCCTGGGGTTAGCAGTAGAAACACTTTATTTGTGTCACTTTGAGGACCTACCATGCTAAAATATCGTGACTTCTTCCTAATATGTAGTTTTTTTAGGCATACAATTTTAATCTGTGCTTCTGTAAATAAAAACTAGCTTTTCCCTTTTTTCCCAATTCTTTTTGCCAGAGTAAGAATACTGTCACAGTTTAAGAACCTATTCTCCAAGGTGAATATGCCAAGTACTAGATTGGAGGTGACTCCTTGAAGACTACAGCCTGACTGTGCTAAAGTGAAATGTGAAAGTTGCTCATTGGTGTCCAACTGTTTGTGACCCCATGAACTTCCCCATCAAGTCACACCCCTCCTCCCACTGAAGAAATGAGGGATGGGAGAGTAGGATTGAGTTTCAAGAAGCAATACAGATAGGAGACATTTATAATGACCTTGATAACAAGTCATGGTGTATCTGTGTCTTTTGTATGTTAGTCACTCAGTTGTGTCTGACTCTTTGCAACTCCATGGATTGTAGCCCCCCAGGCTCCTCTGTCCATGGGATTCTCCAGGCAAGGATACTGGGGTGGAGCCATTCTCTTCTCAAAGAGATCTTCCCCACCCAGGGATCAAAGGTGGGTTTCCTGCCCAAGTCATTGCAGTTAGATTCTTTACTGTCTGAGCCACTAGAGAAGCCCAAAACATTTGGCCTTGCCCCACAGCATGAGGGATCTTATTTCCTCAACCAGAGATTGAACCCACAACCTCTGCTTTGGAAGCTTAAGTCAACCACTGGGCCACGAGGTGAATCCCAAGTCTTTATTTTTCTTTGTTTTCCCTTCCCTTCCTTGGCAGCAATCTTCCTAATGTGAAGATTGCCTTTTAAAGTAAAACTCCCCAAAAGTTACTACATTAGAAGCACAATTTAATTGCTACATTCATTTTAATCATGGGATTTTTCCTATTTGGCTCAAATACTTAATCAAATTTAGGGAAGCACAAAGAAGCAATATCTCAACCGATATTGCTAAGAGGTAAAAACTTATCCTAATGTAAACTCAAAACCATCTATTCTAATTATTTTTTTCTAACCATATTGTTTAAGATGGAGCTTTCCTGCCAATGCATGAGACATGAGTTCTATCCCTGGGTCAGAAAGGTCACCTAGAGAAGGAAATGGTAACCCATTCCAGCATTCTTTCCAGGGAAATCCTATGGGCAGAGGAGCCTGGCAGGCTACAGTCCATGGGATCACAAAAGAATGGGAGATGACTTAGCAACTAAACAGCAAATTGTTTAAGACAGGATAAACATAGTTATCCAGTATTTTTGCCTGGGAAATTCCATGGACAGAGGAGCCTGGCAGGTAGTCCATAGGGTTACAGAGGGTTGGGCACGACTGAGCGACTAACACACACACACACACAGAGTTACTTTTTTTTTTTAATGTTCCCATCTCATTCATTTGTCACAGAAAGTATTTAATCAGAAACCATCAAGGCTTTGTCAAGAATATTATGTAATTTCTTTAAGTACAACAACAAGGGTAACTATATTGAATAATGGCTGTATCAATTTCCAAATCTTAGAATATACAATTGTGTTAATAGTAACCCTGCTATCCCATTCCAGATTCCTAACCTAAAACTTCTTGTAAATTATGCATATTGACATCCAAAAGAGTTTCACCTCCTATTTTGTGTGTGTGTGTGTGTGTGTGTGTGTGTGTGTGCCTGTGTGTGTGTGGTTTACATGTTAGTTTGAGTTCTTTCCAGGTCCCTTAACATAGTCTGTCTTGCCCTTACATGTGTAACTTCTTCCCTAGGAAGATGTTCTTTGAAATCAGGTTCTATGAATGGTAAATATGTTTATGTCTATCTCCTACAGTTTAGTAGCATAGGGATATACTTAACAGCAATAATATTATTGTTAAAATATGCAAGTAATTTTACAAATCATTCACATTCTGAGTTTTGATCAAACCAATATATGCCTCTCTATATGTAGAGGGAGTTAAGAGTTATTGCAGTTCTGAAATTAAGTACTTTTGTGGAACAATCAGTTTACTAAAGGTAGAGGGTAGACGGGTGAGAAACTATTTCCCTTAAGTTTACAGTGCACCCAGTGCATTATTATCAGGTATGATGCTTATTAAAATCTCCAAGTAGTGGAGTTTGGAATTAGAATGACAGGAGCCTAGATTGATATATTTTTTAAGGTTTATAGGACAATTCTCATGAACACTAAACGACAAAATAAGCACTGATCTAGTAAATTGTTTTCTCTCCAGCAAGGATGTGTTTACAATCCTAAACTCTATGTTCCCATATGAACAGTTATGTTCTTTGTGGAACGTACCTAATAAGGAAAAGAAAGAAAAATAATAGGTGTCCCCAAGAATGTACATACTTACCATACTGCAGAATGTGGCCCATATCTTTAAACTAGTGTCTTATTTAGCTTTGAAATAATATAATACTATTTTTATTCACATGACAAATCGATGGTGGTTCTTTTATTTATTTAACCTTTGCAGGTAAGTCATTTATTTAACCTTTGCAAGTAGGTCATTTGAAACATGAAGGTTATTGTGAATGAATTTCCATGCAGGTAGTAATTTTTGCTGGGTTGGGAAGATCCCCTGGAGGAGAGCATGGCAACCCATTCCAGTATTCTTGTCTGGAGAATCCTCATGGACAGAGGAGCCTGGCAGGCTAGAGTCCATTGGGTTGCAAAGAGTTGGATGTGACTGAGCAACTAAGCACAGAATAGTAATTTTTTCAGTTGGAGTTGAAGTTATTTTTTAATCTGTTCAAGCCAAAATCTTCAAACCTAATATGTATATGATATAAAACATTAAAATCTATCAAAGATTTGATTTAAGGTAGCTCTCTGCACTTTGTGTACATAGTGAAGCAATGCAAAGTATTAGGAAGCACACAGCAGTGAAACTCGGAGATCTGGGTTCTGTTGATGAGTTGGTTTTTGAATGTCTTTCACTCTGTTCCTCCATCTGTAAAATCAGGAGGTTGAAATACATTCCAAGTAAATTCCCTTCCTGTTCTAAAGTCATATTTCCATTTAACTTTCTAGACCCAAGAAACTAATATGCATTTGTGTATAAATTATATATAAATAAATGCATGTGTATTTTACACCCACACACACATACACATATAAAATGACAAAACAAGAGCACACGTACGTATAGAGTTTGGAAGAAAAATATTCCAGAGAATCAGTTTATAAAAATTTTAATGAGGTGTATGTTTTGAAAACAAAACTTTTCAGTTTTCTAACATGGTAACAAGAACTTGCTCCTTCTGATAAATGATTTTTAGACACTGTGTTCTTTTGAAGTTCCTAGAAGTTTTTATTGAGCTGCACAGAATAAAGTCTATTTGAACATGTTATGCTATAACATGATGCATCAAAAATGTCAAGCTGTTTTACATTTCAGAGTCCCACAGTAATAAAAAGTGTCCTTTTATCCATTAAATATAACACCTTTACAGAAGAACGCTGATAGGAAGAGCTTTAGACATTTGAACAAATTAATAATGCCACTGAGCACATTGAGTTTGTTATTCACGATGACTGTGTTGTCTTTAGGCATCCTAATTATGACTGTTTCATTACCTCTTATACTTTTATTACTGTATTATTTATTTGTATCGTAGTGTGTGACAATGAGCAGAAGTCCAAAACATAATTAAAATATGAAATGCTTGCACAGTTCAGACATAATGTGTGGGTTTTGTTTCTTTTTATACCTCTTGCTACTCACCTTGTAGCAGAATGTATAGTGAAAAGTGATATAGTCAGTCTTTACTTGAATTATTTTGGGAGGGAAACTTTAAAGGGCTTTGTTTTATTGATATTGTTTATGTTCTTGCTTTCATTTTTGTCTTCATCTTTCTAATGTAAAGCTGGATTTCTTAACATGTCCTACAGTGGTGTTTTCAAGTTACCAGTAAAATTATATACCTCAGATACTTTGTGAATTCTCTTCCCCTAGGCTTAGTATTGCTTGATGGTACTGTTTTATCAACCTTTTGTCCTGATAATGAGAAAACTGACAAAATAAGTTAAATTTTAAAATGTGTATTTTTCAAGTGTTTTTTTTTTTTCCCTTTGAGGTGAGGATTGTCTACATATACAAGTTCTTCATAGTATTTTTAAATTGACTTCAGTTATATAAATATTTTTAAACTACCAGTTATGAAGAAGTATCTGGTTTATTCAGGTAACACACTATTTAAATACACTAAAGGTTTTCTATACAAAATTGAGTGTGATGAAGGGCTCTAGCCTAGTAGGCAAATGACCCAGTTTTAGATTCTGTCATTCCTACTTTCTTTAATTGCTGTAAAATATTAGGCAACATTAACCTTGAATTTCAATTTTCTCATTGCCGACTATGTAAAAGGTCCACCATTACTGCAGTATTCAGGAATAGACTAGAAAATTATTATGGGGAAACATGTAAAAGAGACATAAACATCACATGCATGATTGGATTATACCTTTAAGGTTGGTCACAATTTTGAGAGTCTGTTATTCTGTATACAGAATTATTAATTATCATTTAGATGTATATTAGCATCATATTTCAATTCTCAAGGATACATTTCCAATTCTCTTTAGAAATCTGTGTGATGTGTGTATGTCTGTGTCTATTTGTGTGTAGAATGTCAGTTTGACTAAGCTTATACTTCATTATTGGTTCCTTTATAATTTTATATATTCATTGTACACATGCAATGTGTCTACACTATTCAAGGCACTAGGGTTTCTTTAGGGGAACACGTGTACATACAGACACTCACAAAATATTTAGATAATTGGAAAGTAATAAAGCTATGGAAAACAAAGCAGAGCTAAGGAGAAGGGAGTTGGTTTGCATTTTCACTTAAATGGCCAAAGTTGATGTCATTGAAGAGGTGTTATCTGAAGTGATTCAGGGGAATAGGCAAGCAAATATCTGGAGAACAACATCTCAAGAGAGAGGTATACTAATGCTAACCTTTAGAGCATAAGTATGTGTTTGGTGTGTTCAGTGAGGAGGTCAGGTGGCTGGAGGTGAATGAGTGAGGGAGCAATTTGCTCAGAAAGGAAGTGAAGCTGTTCTTGTAGTTACTGTAGTGCCTTCCTGATGCTTATACTGACTTGAGTTTCACTCTAAGAAGAGGAACTAGTAGATTTTTTGGATTTTTAGATGTTATGTTGAAATCATTTGCACATAGGTGGAAATGGGAAAACCAGTTGAGAGATGATTTCAGAATCATTGGAATAATAATCATGGCTTGGCATCAGTTGGTATCAGTGAAAATTTTCAGAAGGGTTCTGGATATATTTTAAGATACTGCAACAAGATTTCCCCCAAATTGAATATGAATGTGAGAAGGGAAAAATCTGGAATGAGGCCAAGATTTATTTTAGCAACTAAGAGGATGGGTCATCCATTTAAATGAGAGAGAGGAAAAAAAAAAAAAAAGCCTGAGTGGAATAGGTTTACAGGGTGAAAGAATGAGAAGTTTAGTTTGGGGCATGTCAGTTGGAGATATCTATTGACAACTACCTGACATGTAGGTAGTTGTATATATGAGTTTGAGGTTCAGAAGACATGTCTGAACAAGAAGTATAAATTTGGCTTCCGAGGGCTTATTGCTGTTATTAAAATTTATATGCTGATTGAGGTCATAGTGTAGTGGATGCAGACAGAGAAGAGGAGAGAATAGAAAATTGAAATCTAGGAAACTCTAACATTAAGAGATCTGGAAGAGGAGGAAAAACCAACAAAGATTGAGATGTAAAAATAACATTGTTAGACAAGAACCATGGTGGTGTTATCATGGAAACCAAATGAAAAAAATATGTCAAGTACAATGTACTTGCTGTTGACTAGTATGATAAGGACTGATTAGTATGATCCTATCTCAAGATATTTTGCTACAAAAATGAGATGATAATCAGTTATAGCTGTTAGGTGAAATGGGGTTTAAAGGATGATTCTTTTAAAATGGGATAAATAACCTTTTTGCTGGTGGTGATTTTCTATAATAGATGAGAAAAAATTAATAAAGCAGAGAAAATGGAATCAATTCCATTGTGCAGTTATTGGATATATGATGGAAATCGTATTTAGTGCACAAGGAAAGGTTTTAGAGAGGAGTAAATACCATTTATTTATGGAAACTTAAGAGAAAGCAAACTATATGGGTTCAGTTGTGGTGGACCAACCTAGACAGCATATAGAAAGCAGAGACATTACTTTGCCAACAGAGGTCCATCTAGTCAAGGCTATGGTTTTTCCAGTAGTCATGTATGAATGTGAGAGTTGGACTATAAAGAAAGCTAAGCACTGAAGAACTGATGCTTTTGAACTGTTGTGTTGGAGAAGACTCTTCAGAGTCCCTTGGACTGCAAGGAGATTCAAGCAGTCCATTCTAAAGTAGATCAGTCCTGCATGTTCATTAGAGGGACTGATGTTGAAGCTGAAATTCTATTTGGCCACCTGCTGTGAAGAGCTGACCCATTGGAAAAGACCCTGATGCTGGGAAAGATTGAGGGGAGGAGGGGAAGGGGACGACAGAGGATGAGATGGTTGGATGGCATCACTGACTCAATGGACATGAGTTTGCGTAAACTCTAGGAACTGGTGATGGACAGGGAGGCCTGGCATGCTGCAGTCCATGGGGTTACAAAGAGCTGGACATGACTGAGTGACTGAACTGAACTGAACGGAACTGACATGTGACTGTGAGGTTTTCTGGAGCTTCTTCCTAGTCATTTCAGCTTTCTCAGTAGAGGCAAAGCAAAGCTAATTAACTGGGAGTATTACAACAGGAGTGCTGGAAATTTAAGAATAAAGGAGAAAGTATGAAGTCCTTCATGGGTAGAAAGTACATGTGCTAGTGAAATATGGTATGATTGTGGGCAGCCTTCAGGGTCCTCAATAAGTGTTTCAAATTGAATTTAAAGTGAGATCATTTAGAATTGCTGTGTGTTTCTGCAGGCATATTTAGCTGCACAAGTGTAGGTGTTGAAGAGGCAGAGTTAAATCTAAGTAGGACTGTAATTTTGCCTAGTGAAGGGAGTTGAGGGACATTGAAATGTGTGTCATTCAATTGATTGAAGATCCCAGTGGGCAGATGACTTGAGATACTGGAGCAAATGAGCTGGAAAGAGGAGATGATGGTCAGAAAACTGGATGCATAAAACAGATTGTGAAAGTATGGGTATTACTTGTAATGAATAGATCTGGAAATGACCATGCAGTTAATTGGCTGAGATAACAGGGAGGACAGATATTTAAAAGAAAGAAGATTAAGCAAGCAAGAGGCCACATGTCAGGAGGGATCATATAAGTATATACTGAAGTTGTCAATAATTAAATCAAGAGTCATGTTGGAAAGAGTGACCATTAGGCAGGAGCTAAAATATTTTGGAGACTTGGAGGAGTTAATTGGAAAGCCATTAAGTGACTGCAACAGTGAAGAAAATGGGCCATATAATCTGATGACAGGAGAGTAGAAGCCAGGATTTATAGGGAGGAGAGGAGAAAAATGGTATAGAAAGGATCATCATAATGCAAGTGGCCATCTTTCAGTGTGACCTTTCATAAAAGGCAATTTCTTATGTGAGTTTTAAACTTTTTTTCTGTCCAGCTTGCTTTGAAACTCACTTAAATAGTTATAAGAGTTTGAACTTTGATATTGATATTTAGAATAGAGAAGAATAGTATTTTGAACACAAAGTGTCATGAACAAGTACATAGGTAAGAGAGGCTAGAGAGAATTCTGTGTTAGAAAAAGTGTGAAAGAATAAAGCAGGTGTGGGTTCCAGTCACGGCTCTGCCATTTGTGAGTGGCATGTTTTTCATTAGGGTTTCACCTCTGCAGTGGGGATAAAAATAACTACCTCACAGAGCCCTTGTGAGGGGTAAGTACAATGATTTATGTAAAGCACCTGGCACAGAATAAACCTTCAATTAATGTGTGTTCCCTTCTTTAAAGTAGAGATTCAAATATTGAACGTATTTACAAGGCACTGGAACAAAGATAGACTTCTGAGGGAAATAATTTCTATTTCTATCACCACTGATAAATGATTCATGAACTCATTCATATACCAACTGTGTGTTATTTCAGTGACTTGAGAATGTGCTCATGGACTCTTAGAGATTTCCTTTTTTTGATTTTCTAGCTTTATATGACTTATTATAACACCTATAGAGAATAACAATCAGAAGAAAATCTGGCCATGATTCTCTTTTCTAGTGAATACTAAACCAAGTGTCCCTTTCTTGTTTTACTTTTTAAAAATATGTGGGTATATACTATATATTATGTGATCATTGAACAGTATATAAATATATACAGTAAACATTTAGAGTATTTTATAATTAAACATTTAGAATATTTTATGAATAATGGAATGCATATGATTGATAATTTGTTGTTCAGTTGCTAAGTGACTTTTGTGACCTCGTGGACTATAGCATGCCAGGATCCTCTGTCCTCCACTGTCTCTTGGAGTTTGTTCAAATTCATGCCCATTGAGCTGGTGATGCTGTCTAGCCATCTCATCCTTTGCCACCCCCTTCTCCTTTGGCTTTCGATGTTTCCCACTATCGAGATCTTTTCCAGTTATTTGGTTCTTCACATCAGCTGAATGAGAATAGTATAACTTTAAAGACAATATGCATTTGTGATTGAAAATATGCTCATGTTGAATAAATGGTATTAAATAATTGTAATTGCTTATATACAGAATTTTAAAAAGCTTTGAGATACATTCTCAGTCATTTAAGATCAATGAGGGAAGTAAAATATCACCCAAGAAAAACAAAAGTTCCATATAAAGTTGTATATTGTGTCAGAAGGAGGAGCTTCATTCCATGTCTTCATTCATGGAAGTATTTAGGACCTTTGACATCACCTCAACTGTTATAGTCCTTGTCAGATCCTCTGTGTGTAGCCAGTAGAAAAGTTCAAAGGAAGAAAGTGCATGTAGGATTGTAAAAGTCTTTTTATAGGTCAAGCCTCAAAGTAGTTGAACCTATTTGCTCACATGGCGTTGGCCAGAACTAGTCATAAGGTTCACTCCAATGCAAAGAGGTTGGGCAAAAAAGTCTAAACCTGTGGCAAGAAGGAGAATGTGTATTTATGGGTGAACTAGCTGGTCTGCTCTGGAGTTGTTGTATTACTAGATGTTATATTAGAAGTTAGGTATGAACTTTGTGGTTCAGCAAAAATGTAGAAAATAGATAGGTCATTTTAAGCTATCTGATACTAGATAGTAGGTAACGCTTCAAAAAAGATAAGGACAATCCAGGTAGGCCTTGCAATGCTCAGGAAATTTGGTTTGTTGCGAAAGGGTCCAATATGTTTTTCAAGGAGAAGATAGCAATGAGAATAGAAATGAACTTGCAGTACACTTCAGCAGTGAAATTCGTCTGAAGGGGAAATTGGCTTTAATTACTAAGGCATAAGAAATCCTCATACATATTTAGATAGGATGCGTAAGTTGACTAGACTAATGTCTATATGGGATACTGAGATAAAAGATGGTGTGATTATTGAGAAGCTGTATTTGTGGTTATGTTATACTGAAGGCAATATACTATTGACAATACGTTTAATTAAGTTCATAGCAAACACAAGTGTAATCCTCAATTCTAAAGCTTTAGTTTTGTTTTAATCTGAATAAAAAATATTTTAACATGATATTCAGGATAGTTTCTTTTTGTTGAAATCATTGTATAAGCTGATGAGTATTTATGTTTGTTTCCAAGCAAGGATTTTTAGCACCTCAACTATCATTTTAGATACTACTAGATCCATAATTTTAGACTTGCAAAGAACTTTTAAGGTAATCTAGTAGTAAAAAGTCAAATGACCTTTTTAAAGCATCACAGTTCATCCTAAATCTACATCTGGATATAACTCTCCTAAAATTCTGCAGTTTAGGATTATTATGAAGGAAATCATATTTTCTATTGTCTTAATTATAGCAACTGAAGTGTGCATATCTTACACTGAAAGGCTCTTGACTAGATTGTCCTATTACTTTGAAAAATAGCTTAATTTAGCTGCAGTTTAAGGAAAAATAGAATAACTAATATGGCACACAAGTGGATATACATTAGAAAACAAATTATGGAGAACAGACTATACCGCCTACTCAGAGCTGAGCCAGACAAGATAAAGCATGTAAGAACAGATATTGCAGTAATGAGAGCACAGCTGTTTAGGATTTGACGGAAATGTGGGAGACATTATTCATGGAACAAAGAAACTCAAGAGAACAGCTTTGAAGCATCACCTTCATATTTAGCCTCATATTGCATATTTTAATCATATCTCACTTCCTTCCAAAATAGATTTGAGATAGTTTATAGGAAGATAATAATATTACAATAGCTTGAGTGCAAGGATAAAAGCGGGGTTTGGGGTATTGGGATAATATCAGATAGCTTATACTAGGTTACTAAAGCCAAAGGTAAACTTTTATTTAGGACAAACTTTTGGCATTTAGTTTCTTGGCATTCAAGTCAAAAAAGAAGAGCAAACTTACAATTTTTGGTAAAATAAGATATTATTCAGTAAAAAGAAGGAGCAGCTGGGCTTTTATCCTCCAATAGTTCTGATCTCTAAGAGGAACTTACTTTGTAATTATTTAATGAGGCAGTTTTACAAGAGTTAGCTTCACCATCATCCTGTAAAAGAATACTAAGCTTTTATTTTTTTGCCTGACTCTCTGTTGAATTGTTGGGACACAGATGAACAGTAAGCTTCCTTACCCTTAAGGAGCTCACAGATAGTAAATAAGTAGTAAACTCTATCAATGAGTTATTTGTAAGCTATAATGGGAGCCCACAGGAAGGAGTGGTCAGCTCAGCCAAAGGAAGAAGACCCCTTGTGGGAAGAAATATTGAGTTGATCTTAAAGTATGAATAGATCAAAGGTTAAAAGAGAAATGAGCAGAACTTTCTCTTATCTGAAAAAAATACATAATTTNATAATGGGAGCCCACAGGAAGGAGTGGTCAGCTCAGCCAAAGGAAGAAGACCCCCTGTGGGAAGAAATATTGAGTTGATCTTAAAGTATGAATAGATCAAAGGTTAAAAGAGAAATGAGCAGAACTTTCTCTTATCTGAAAAAAATACATAATTTTGTGCAGATATTTTTGAGAGAATCTTTGGAGAACCAAAACAGTAATATTCAGATGCTTAAAATTCAGGAGAACTGGTTGGATAAAAAGTACTAAAATTTGAGGAATGGGTGTTTGATTGATACCTTTGACCCTATTTAAACATAACTGGTCATATATTTTTCACCCAGTAGTATGATTTTCTGTTATATAAGTTGTAAGATTGAGACATTTCCTGTTTTTAAAATGAAAGTCTGGATTATTTTTAATTGTGTTAAAATATATATTACATTGAATTTGCAATGTTAATCACTTTGTGTGTTATGGTATTGTTCAATATAAATTTAAATTACTGTGCACCAAGTCTCCAGAATTTTTTCATCTTGCAAAACAAACTATATCCACCAAAACACAACTCTCAATTTTTAACCTCACCATTCCCTGACAACCACCATGATCCTTTCTATGAATCTGACTACTCTAGATCTCTTACATAAATAGAACCATCAAATAGTTTTTGATTGGCTTATTTCACTTAGCATAATATCCCCAAAGTTCAGCCCTGTGATCAGAATCTTCTTCCTTTTAAAGGCTGAATGATATTCTAATGGATATATTTTTGTTGTTATTGCTGTTTAGTCACCAAGTCATGTCTGACTGTTTTCTGACTCCATGGATCATAGCCTGCCAGTCTCCTCTGTCCATGGGATTTCCCAGGCAAAACTATTGGAGTGGGTTTCCATTTCTTTCTCCAAAGGATCCTCCTGACTCATAGAATCTGCATCTATGGATAGAACCTGTGTCTCCTGCACTGGCAGGTAGATTCTTTACCACTGAGCCACTTGGGAAGCCCGTTGTATATACATACCACATTTTATTTTATTGTTTATTTATCCATGGATATATCTACCTTATAACTGTTATAAATAGTGCTGCTGTGAATATGGGTATATGAATATTTTGTAGAAACCCTATTTTCAGTTCATTTGAATATATACCTAGAAGTGAAATTATTGAATATATGGTATTTTAGTTTTAATTTTTTGAAGAATTAGTATACTATTTTCCATAGCAACTGCACCACTAATAGTGCAGAAGAGTCCCACTTTCTCCACATTCTAACATTGATTATTTTATTTTTTCTGATAGTAGCCATCCCGATGAATATAGATGATTTTATAGGTGGTTTTGATTTGCCTTTTCCCAGTAATTAATGACGCATGTTTTCTTATGCATCTTGGCCATTTGTAATCGTCTATTAAAAAAGTGTCTATTCAAGGTCTTTGTCCATTTTTAATTGAGTTATTTGGTTTTGTTTTATTGAGTTTTGGTTCTATATTCTAAATATTAGTAACTTTTATATCTGTGATTTATAAATATTTCCCCCCATTCTTTATGTTGCCTTTTCATGCTGTTGATTGTGTCACTCAGAAGTGTTCTTTGAAGCAACTCAAAGGAAATCCAGTAGTTGAGATGTTCATGGATAGGGAAGGAAAACCTTTGCCCTAGCAGGCAAATGAAAATTTAAGATACTAATTAATTCTGTTTTAAAATATGGGTTGTTAATGCTCATCTTGACAAGGATGAGATTATTGTATTTAAGTCCCTAAATGCAGCACAGATTATGCTTCCCCATGGCATATTTAATAAAAAAGAAAGACAGTTTAAACTGCAAAATTTAAACTTTTCCAAGTATGAGAAAAATGTATACTTACTATGAAAGGAAGTAGTTTCTTCAAACTTTGCTGCTTTTATCTTTCATCTCTCTCTCTTAGTCTCTCTCCTTCTTTGTTTCTGTATCTCTCTCTCTGTAAATTTCTTTATACTGTTCCTGCCTTACTGGTGCCTTGGTCTCTCTCTTATGGAATCTAGAATAGGGTCTTGATGAAAATGTGAGAGAAGCTTCCTTTTAGATATTTCACTGCCTGCTCTGAGCAGTATTAGTAATACAAGCTGTCGTTTCTGTAGTATATACTAAGAGTGGTCCTATGCTCTGCTCTGAAAAGAAGAAGGATAGAACAGGTTATTTCCCAAATAGTTCTTTCTCTCCACATTTTTAATTCAATGAGGAAATTTGAGGCAATACAACTAGATGAAATACATTTATGGCCTTCAGTGTTCCCTAACAATTTCTGATTGAAACTATAGAATGAGTGATATTTACCCAAATAGGTAAGTCCAAATGTTTACATTGTTTGAATTTCCACAACCCAGGAATTGAACTTGGGTCTCCTGAAGTTGTTTCTAAGAGGGTTTAAACTCAAAAATGTTAACTAGCATCTATATGATTTGTTGCTTTGATGATTTCCCAGGTCTTTTTTTTTTTAACCTTCCAATATATAGTTGTTAAGCTCATAATTTGGGTCTCTAGCCCTTAAATACTCAAGTAATCCTAACAGTTTTGGGGCTATGTATACACAGTTATGAAAACAAAGAGACCTTGTTCTTACCCAGCTTTTTAACATCTGCATCTGGGCCCTTCACTTATATGGATTTGCAGACTCAGTGGCAACTTCATTAAGGAGGTGAATAACCTCAAGAAGGAAGCCCTTATGTTAAGATGAAGATAAATTGGGAATTATTGAACACTATAATGCTGCCTCTTGATTTCAAATATGATGATTTCTCTTAGGTATCCCACAAACCACCATTCTACAGAATTAAGTGAATGTTAGAAATGAGTCTGGCCACAGTTTCTTCCCGTTATGGACTGAATGTTTGTGTCCCCTCAAAGTTTCTTTGTTGAAATCCTAACTTTTCACGGGGCTTGGTATTAGGAGATAAGGGCATTTTGGAGGTAATTAGGCCATGATGGCAGGGCCCTTACACAAGGTACACCAAAGAACTAGCTTGCCCCTTCCACCACATGAGGTTATATCTAGAAGGTGCTATTTGTGAACCAGAAAGTAGGCTCTCTCCAGACAACAACTGAACTGTGAGAAATAAATTTTCATGGTAATAAGCTACCAGTCTGTGGTATTTTGATATAGCAGCCTGAACAGACTAAGACACCTCCCTAAGAGGGCTAACAGGAAATGGCAACCCACTCCAGTATTCTTGCTGGGAAGTCCCATGGACAGAGGAGCCTGGCAAGCTACAGTCCATGGAGTTTCAAGAGTCAGACATGACTTAGCAACTAAGCCAGAACCAGAAGAAGGCTAACAGAGGCTTGGCTCCTGGAGATGCTGGCATCATTTGGAAGTCTTTCTGAACTGAACTTTAAGAAGCCATTGCTGATCCTGTTATTAAAACCTCTCATGATTATTTTGTTGTTCAAATGATGTTAAAAGATTTAAAAGGCTCTCAGTTTAGAACCAAACAAACTGGGCTCATGTGTCTAAACAAAGATAATATATATCTTGCTAGATAAAAGTCCAGTCTTCTTATCTGAGTCAGGAGTTTAGCACTAACCATTTTTGTGCATGCAAAGTAGCTGAGAAATAATTCCTCTGTTTTGAACAGAGATCAGAGCAGCTAGCCTGCTCTATCCTCCATAAAACTGATCAAAACATACTTGACAACCTCATTGTAAGTAAAAGCAGTCTCCTAGATCCAGCATTCTTTCTAACAAAGAATATGAAAGACCAAAGAGAAAGGGTCCTGTCTTACTACCCCTTAATAGATGCTGCTTTACCCATATTAAAGATATGTTTAGACACTTTCTTGGAGGTCCAGCGGTTAACACTCCATGCTTTCAATGCAGGGGATGCAGGTTTGAACACATGCCATGTGGTATGAACAAAATTTTTAAAACAGGTATGTTTAGGGATTAACCATATCTTTATTTTTTGGATATAAGATTGTATATTTCTGAGTTTTTGTGTATTTATTTAACTGCTGTTCCTTAGTTCCTATAGTTTACTAGAGTGTCCTTATGGAGACAGATGCCATGCCTTACTCATCAGTATATCACTGGTGGTAGAGTAGGGCTTGAACATAAATAACCTACCTAGAGAGTCCATAATAATATACCAAACACTTGATAAATATTTGTTGAAAATGTGAGTAAACATGTTCGCATATATATTTGTGTTATAGGTTCCAAAGAATAATTTTAATTGACCTACTCTAGAATTGGCATCATTCCACTCTGTTAACATCTCACCATGTGTCCCATATATGGCAAGTATGCCATAACCTATTTCTCAGTTTTCTTAAGAAATTCAATTTTGCTCTTCTACATCCACCTGAAGATGACTCACCATGCTTTCCTGAAATCTCTCATGGATTAACTAGATGAATATCTCAAACTGTGTGTGAATACAAGACCATCACCATCACCACCATCATCACCACCACCCACTACCTTCACTGCCACCATCAGAACCACAATCACCAGCACCAACACCACCTCACCATCATGTATGATCTACACCCTATCCACACACACGTGCACACACACACACACACACACACGATGCTTTCGTAGGGAATGTGAACATTTTAATGGTGTCTTTCTAAATTTAATCCACCTACCTTCAATGTTTAGGCCAGAGAAGTAAATATGAGTAAAAATGGCCTAAAGTGCAGCCACTCATCTCAGGTAATATCTTTGGATGGATGTTCATTGTGGAAATAACTTGATTTTTTTGGTCTTCTTTTTTTTTCCTGGAGTGCATAGTTGCTATGCTCTTTATGCAAATTTGCCCTGTCACTAAATCTTTTTCATGGAACTTCACTGTCTATAAAGAGCTTTTAAATTTCTATATTATTTAAGATACTATGCAAATTAATTTATTCGACAGATGTTTTTGAGCAGCAAGTATAGCCCAGATACTGTTCTGTATACTTTATCACTTAGCAAAAACCCTGCAAAGACTGTGACCCTCTTGGGGATTTAATTTTAAATTTTATCAGTTATGTTATTGTTTCTCCATCTTTTACTCTTTTTAGTCTGTAGTTCATTATAGACATCATAAAAACAATGAGATCTTAATGGTATACATTATTCCTTCCGTCAAGTGCTTTTTTAGTGCCTTTAAAAATGCAATAGACAGTAATTGAATTAATTATATATATTATATATATATATGACATATATATATATGTCATATATTATATATATGACACACTATATTGTATATAAATGTGTCTCTGTTATTTAATGGATAAAAAGTTTTGATAACCTGATATAACATTATATAGATAACATTTTTACAGATTTTTCAGGTGAATAAAATAATATTATTTATGATGTAATTTTGTCAGTGTTTATACAAACTACTAAATTATTAAAGTTTTCATCTGTTACCATTAAGTGAGGTTTTCTAAGTGTTCCATACAAGAAAACAGGCATCATTTGTATTGTTAGCATAGTTCATTTTCTCAACCAGTTTATTTTATTAAATTGCAGAATCTCATGCTAATACAGTGTTAAGATTACAGATTTCAACCTTCATAACTCAATAAAATGAAAAGTTAGAGTTTTAATAATAGCATTAATTTCCTTACATTTCTTAAGCCTTATAATAAATTGTACATTTAGAACACTAACCAGCAGTACCGGAATTATATATAATCAATGTTGGACAAGTTAATTTTACTAAGAGGATCTTAACTTTCACATTCTCCAATTTGTTTTTAAATTTACAGCTTTATCAGTACACTAATGGAAAGATTTTGCATTTAATTTTCTAATTTTTATGAAGCAGACAAGAACAGATAATAAACGTTGAAAAGTTGATTGTGATTATTTCAGCCTGATGACTATTTTATTAGATAATTTAGAGACAACCCTGTGAATTTTTAATCAGTGTGTTTGATTTCAGAATGCTTATGCTTATAACATGTCCATGATAGTTCTACCTTGGTTTCTTAGAAAATTTCAACTTAGAGACAGATTTCAATTCACCTGATAACCTGTAGCTGAATACCTGTTATATATTGCAAGTAAAATTAATTGTCAAGTCCTAAATTGTCATTCCATTCATGCTTTCAATTTGACAGGTACTGATTTGAGCAACATACACTCAGTTCCACTATGTATATTTAATTGTTAAATCACTTATAAACTTCAACAACATAAAATTGAATCCAAAGAAATAGCTACCTTAAGCTGGTATATTCCTACAAAATGTTGTCATAAAGTTATTTGAATGTAGTTATTAAAATAAAAATGGCTTTTAATTATCAATCAAATGATATTTTTAATAAAAATCTTGTNTTATAAACTTCAACAACATAAAATTGAATCCAAAGAAATAGCTACCTTAAGCTGGTATATTCCTACAAAATGTTGTCATAAAGTTATTTGAATGTAGTTATTAAAATAAAAATGGCTTTTAATTATCAATCAAATGATATTTTTAATAAAAATCTTGTGAATTATATCATTAAGTATGCAAATTATTCTGTTATGATGGAAAAGCCATAGTTTTTTAGAAAGCATTTCTATGCATTATGCATTACATATGGTATAAGCTTTATTTTGTATTGCATATTACAGTTTGTATTTTATGTTACCTATGTTGTTGTATAGTGTATATTCATGGCGTATTGTGCCATATGTTACATATATTATGTATCATAGTTATATTTTAAAAAATTTATTCATTGGTTTAAGTGGGACCACCTAAAAAAAATCTGAGAGAATGCATACACACACACAAAATCCAAGATTACAATCGTCAGGGACTCTTTATAGGCACCCAGCAGTGTTGGCAACAAGCAAACACAAAGTATACTGTAAAGAAAAATTGACAATGTCATTTAATGTTTTTATTTATTGACTCTTGTTCAGAGTTCAGGTGCTTGGCTTCAGGTTTGTGGATTCCATTTTTATTTTCAAAGTTCAGATGAAATTTTATGCTGGAAGTGTATCTCCAACTGTCTGCCATGAACACAGCTACCTCCTAGTTCCATGTTCTCTGCCATCTTCTGTGACAATGGTTATTAACCTTATCTGGATCACAGACCTCTTTTGAGGACATGAAGAAAGCAATAGACATTCTTCCCTCCAACATGCATACATGCTATCCAGTGAAAATGGACTTAATAACTTAATGAGTTTTATACATCCACTCTACCCTTCCTCAGGCCAATCAGTGGACATGTGATGACTTGCTTTTATAAGTTTTTAGGAGGAATATGTTTTTTTGAATGGGTTAGGATTTTGCCAGTTGGGGCAATCTGTCAGCAGCTTAATCCTAGTATGTAATTTAGCTTGTATGTGTTTATCTATTACAGTATATTTATATCTAGTAATTAGGTAGAATCTTCAAGAATTGAGACATATGACAAAAAATTCAAATTCAAAGTCTACATTTGTAGATAATTCAGAGAACGCTTTGCAATAATTAACTGATAACTATTAAGCAAACAGTCCCTTGGACAGCAAGGAGATCCAACCAGTCCATCCTAAAGGAAATTAGTTCTGAATATTCTCTGAAAGAACTGATGTTGAAGCTGAAACTCCAATACTTTGGCCACCTAATGAGAACAACTGACTCATTTGAAAAGACTCTGATGCTGGGAAAGATGGAAGGTGGGAGCAGAAGGGGATGACAGAGGATGAGATGGTTGGATGGTATCACAGATTCAATGGACATGAGTTTGAGTAAACTCCGGGTGTTGGTGATGGACAGGGAGGCCTGGTGTGCTGCAGTCCNAGGGGATGACAGAGGATGAGATGGTTGGATGGTATCACAGATTCAATGGACATGAGTTTGAGTAAACTCCGGGTGTTGGTGATGGACAGGGAGGCCTGGTGTGCTGCAGTCCATGGGGTTGCAAAGAATTGGACATGACTGAGTGATTGAACTGAACTGAACTGATGTTTCAAGGGCTTCCCAGGTGGTACAGTGGTAAAGAATCCGCCTTCCAGTGCAGGAGATTCAGGTTCAATCCCTGACTCAGGAAGATCCCCTGGAGAAGCAAACGGCAACCACTCCAGTGTTCTTGCTTGGAAAATTCCACAGATGAAGGAGTCTGGCAGGTTACAGTCCATGGGTTTGCAAAGAGTCAGACAGGTCTGAGCATGAATGCACACATTCTTCATGTTTCAAATGCAGTTCTACCCCCTCGGATAAAGTGAAGATAAAGTTTCTAACTTCAAGGAAATCATAATCTAGGAGTAAGAAAGACATGTCAGATAATGTTTACAGTAAAGGAAGGATTTTAAGGAGGAAATTGACAAAATAATCATCCTTATCATTTATTAACAACTCACTAGATGTCAGGCTGTGTGATAACACTCTCTGCGAACTTACTTAGAGAACACTCTATGGGAATTATCTCATTCAGTCTTTGCAACCATGTATGATAAATACTTTTACTAATTTTGTCTTTCATAAAGGCAAAAATGAAGTTGCTCAGTCATGTTTGACTCTTTGTGACCCCATGGACTGTAGCCTATCAGGCTCCTCCGTCCATGGGATTTTCCAGACAAGAATACCGGAGTGGGTTGCCATTTCCTTCTCCAGAGGATCATCCCCACCCAGGGATTGAACTCAGGTCTCCCACATTGTAGGCAGATGCTTTACCTCCTGAGCTACCAGAGAAGTCTTTCATAAAGGCAAACATATGACAAAAAGAGCCTGAGTAATTTGCCAAGGTCTCTCAGCTAGGATGTGGCAGAGGAAGGAATTGAGCTTGATTTGTTGATACAGAGCCTCTGTTTCTCAATACTGCATCATCAAAATTTGTAACTTCAGTAGGAGAATAGAGGTTGAATAGAAGGAGATTAGGGGAAGAAAACTAGTTTTACGGCAGGTTTTTTTTTGAGATATGAAAGGCTTGAAATAACTCCATCTTGACAGTGTTAGACAGAAATGACTATATGTAAGACATTGGACTTGGTGACTGATTTTATAAATAAACAGTGAAAGTGTTAGTCACTCACTTGGGTTTAACTCATTGTGACCTCGTGGACTGTAGCCCACCACTCTCCTCTGTCCATGGGATTTTCCAGGCAAGAATACTGGAGTGGGTTTCCATTTCCTTCTCCAATATGTAATCAGTTAAGGAGAAAAAAATCAAGAGTGATTACCAGGTTTTTAGCTTGAGTGACTTGTGTAATGATGGTATCAGAGATAGGAAATGAAAGATGAATAACATGAGGAGCAAAGAAGAAATATGACCAGTAATCAATTAAGATTCTTGAAATAGCGGTACTGAAAAGACATCTAGTGGACCCTTGAACATAGGGCTCAGGAGCACAAGAAAGGGTTTTGAACTTGTGCACGGTCCTCAAATTATGCTCCACAGTCACTTCAGTTCAGTTCAGTTCAGTTCAGTCACTCAGTCATGTCTGACTATTTGCAACCCCATGAATCACAGCACGCCAGGCCTCCCTGTCCATCACCAACTCCCGGAGTTCACTCAAACTCATGTCCGTCGAGTCAGTGATGCCATCCAGCCATCTCATCCTCGGTCGTCCC
>SJYV01018284.1:585755-625249 GCA_006410875.1 Neotragus pygmaeus | reverse complement strand
AAAGTAAAGTCTCTGCTTTTGAATATGCTATCTAGGTTGGTCATAACTTTTCTTCCAAGAAGTAAGCATCTTTTAATTTCATGGCTGTAGTCACCATCTGCAGTGATTTGGGGGCTCCCCAAAATAAAGTCTGACACTGTTTCCACTGTTTCCCCATCTATTTCCCATGATCACTCGGAATCCATGGGGTCAAACATTCTAAATAATGTCTTAAGTCTTTGTCTTTTTTCACTGTCTTGATATTTGCATCGATGCTGCAATAATAATAATGAATAGAGGCGCCTTAGCACAAATGAAGGCAGAGACATCAAATTTTCACATTCTTCATGCCATATTTTCACTGCTTTAAAATAAAGAGCCAGTTTCACTTAGGAATGCAGAAGCAGTAATTAGCAATATTAATCTTAGTAAATTTCAACCTTTGAGATTTTTAATATTTAAATATTTTGTGTGATGAAATGGTAAATATTCACAGAGCACTTCTGCTTCAAATAAAATAGTCTGCTTGTCTCGGGAAGAAATACTTGTGCACGTGCTCAAGTGGCAGACTTTTTTCATGCGATACCATTGATTTTTTTTTGAAAGAACAATTGATATGTCTCCTGTGATTACTGAGATATGTGTATTTGGCAGACATTTCTTCAGAAATGAGTGAAGTGAGCCTGTCATAATCACTACCATCAATTTTCCAGCTTTCTAATACTTAAGAGACTTTTATGATAGTGTTGGTGGTGATATTGACTTGTGTGGTTTTTAAAAAATATTTTGTATATAAATATGTATATGTATATAAATATGTATATGTATATAAATATGTATATAAATATGACAACACTTGAAAAATGAATATTACTCAGGGAACTGTGTTTTACAAATGACAAATGTCCAGTGCAGGATGTTACAAAATTATGCGTGGACAAAAGGTGAATTTAGAACACAAAGTACAGGAATGGATTTTAATGTAAAAGAATATCAAAAGTTCATTGATGGGTTTTCTGATTCCACCTTGGAACTACTTTAAGAAACTGCACTTGTCAAGATTTGGTATGGTATCAAAAAAGAATATCCACAATTATCTGAGGATGCTATTAAAATGTACCACCTTTTCCCAAATAAATATCTTTTTTAGGCAGAATTGTTTTCATATATTTCAACCAAGAGAACATATTAACAGACTGAATACGAAAGCAGACAGGAAAATCTAGCTCTCTTCTATCAATCTAGTCAGTAAAGAGATTTGCCAGAATGAAAAACAAAGAGCCACTCTTTTAATTTATTTGAGAAAGTATAGTTATTTTTAATGATAAAGATGTTATTTATGTGAGCAGATAATGAGTTTATTATTACTTTTTTAAAGTAATAAAAGTTTAAATTAAAAAGTTAGAGTGTATTGGTTGATTTAGAAGTGGTTTCACTCTCAGTTATAACAGAAAAGATATAGCTCAGCCACTCGCCATTCCCTGAGGTTTCTTTTAGATAATCTTGTGGCCCTTTGCATATGATTTCCATTGCAGAAATGTGTCCATACACATAAAAATCATATGACTAAGGAGATGCTTATTTGATATAGGCACATATACTTTAAGGGAGTTTTTATTTTGCTTTAGTAACTTTAATTAAATATATTCTAGACAGAACTCATAACATTTTATATATTAGATATAAATTTTGTAAACTGCAATACTCTTTAGCTTATATATATATCCAAAATATACTCAAATTAATAATATTGAGACATATTTTTGGAAGAAACAAAGAAATCAAGTCAGTATCCTGATAAATTTAATCATTCTTCTTAAACATTATCCATCTAAACAATCCTTCCTTGCTTCATTGTGTATTGAAGCTCACGTGTGTCTTCTAATAAGAAATTCATACAGCAGAAATCATAGCTTTATATATTTATATAGTTATTTATAATTTTGAGAAACATACTTGATAGTATTTCTAAATACTCCATGAAAATTTTCTTATAATAAATGAAAGTATTTCTTATCAATTGAGAAAATCTGCATAATTATTTTGTACATAGGTACTTGGAGAACTTGTTTTTGTTTTTTCTAAATTATTATACTAAGGAGCTTTTAAAATGTTACATTTTAGAGGTAAGAGCTGCTATATATCAAATAACTCATTTAGATGAAGAAAAGTTACAAGAAAGAACAAACTCATCTCAATGAGAGGATGAATTCTGTGATTCCTATATGTTAACCTTGAACTGACGGAGGGCGCCTAATTCTATATGCCAACTCCAAATCAGTGACACTCTAATGGAAAACTACTGAGATGTTATATGCTCCCCGAGCAGATAGAATGCCATCGCTGGTGGTTATATAATTATAACATTTTTTTTACAAAGCATGAAATAATGTGTGCTCCCAGAGGTATGCCATTAACATCATGCAAACTATAATTACATTGCTAACAGTAGCTGCTTTAAGGATAAGAGCAAATAGTAAGCTCTTTCTTTATAAATATAAAATCTTAATACATTGTAATGGGAATTCTATATCATTGAATGACTACAGGTCCTACAGTAGCAAATCATGACAATAGGTAAGAAATGAGATGATTGTAAAATTGAAATTCTGTTGCCATGATTTAGTTGAAAACAGTTGATCAAAACAGAGGACCCCAGTTTGCCTCACTGTTTGGGTGTAACCAAGTGTGGAATGTTGATAAAAACAAGAAATAACTAAAATCGAAGGAGAAAAAAAAAATCATGATTTTCATTTCCTCCTCCTCCTTTGCTATCAGCTCCTTTTTGGCTTGTCATATTTTCTTCTCCAGCATAGACTAAGAATCCAATATTTCACAGTACTCTCACTGTCTCTGTGTCTTCTTTTATTTTGGCCACATTCCCCAGACTGCTCTCAAGCTCCATGTGAATCCAGTCATTCTCTTTTATGTTATTTCCAGGCTAGTTAGCATTGCTGGAAAGAATTACATGCCCCTGTGGATAGATATCTATAAAAAGTTTAGGGTAACAGACCACATTGTGCTTTTCAGTACTGCTTTGCCCCTAGTAAGCTCTTACTTATTTACTTATTTTTTGTCTCTCAACTTCACCAGCATCTATCAGACTTCTCATAATACATTTACAGCCTTTGTCATCTTTATTCTTTCCCTAATTTATTCTTTTTCTAATTGTACTATGTAAAATTGTCAAAATAGCCAACATTTACTAAGCAAGTGTCATCAGAAATTAGAGTCAGTGCTTACCAATTTCTTTTAGTTCTAACAATAGTTGAAAGTTAAGTGTTATTATCCAATTTTTAAATGATTTAATTGAAGACCACCTACACGGTTGTTAACTAGAGGAGCCAGGATTCAAAGTCAGGGTTTTACAACTCCCACATCAAAATAATTTCCATTACAGTGCACTCTCCCTGTTTTATCCTGGGATTCTAAAGTGATTTTAATACTCCTGGTCTAGCAGTAGTTTATATCTTCCTTAAAGAGAACTTTCCTCTGTAAGAATCTGAAATTCACTCATCTGTGCATATAAACATTTAATCATCTAGCATTATTGCAGTGAATCAAATACCCTGAGCAGTATAAGAGATTTTTTAAATTTTATTTCCTGCCCCGGAGAGCATTGAAGTCAAATAAAGGAGATATGAAAAGTATTCATTAAGTACAAGTAGTATGTTAATTTTCCAGGGCTGCCATAACAAAATATCCCAAACTAGATGTCTTAAATAAAAGAAATTCCCTCTCACAGTTCTGTAAACTGTCATCCAAGATCAAGGTGTTTGCACGTTGGTTTCTCTTGAGGCTTCTCTCCTCAGGTTGCAGGCAATTGCCTCCCTGCCCTACCGTCATTTGGCCTTTCCTCTGTGTGTGTACTCCTGGTGTCTCTTACTCTTAAAAGAACACCAGTTCTAGGATTAGAGACCTACCCTTTGACTTCATTTAACTTTAATTACCCCTTTAAATACATTGTAACCCTTTTTGCTGCAATAGCAGGAGCTATTCTGTGGCATAGGTAATTAAAAAGAGAGAGAGAGAAAGTGATCCTCACTAGCCACAGGTGGCATTCATTCATTGTTCTTTAGTGTTTCATCTTTCCCATCGTGTGTCATAAGGGATGGTAGTGGTATGTTACAAACTGGAATAAATCAGGTTATGATACTCAGCGCTTTCTATAATGGAACACATTGAGCTCTGTTCGAAGCCTACCTTATACATAGCAACTTTGGAAAAGATTTTATATGCTGTGCTTAAATAATTTCATGAATTTTCTGCCAATGAAGGTGCCTTTCCTCTCTTTGTAACAACACATTCTGTACAAGTAAAGTTATCTGACAGTATATGAGAGGACGGGAAATTGTTTTATATTCACCTGTCTGGGGACGTTTTAAACACAGCAGGGCTTATACCATAATCAGTGTAGGCCACGAAATGTTGGACGTCTCTAAGCATTTCAGATATTGTAAGACTTCATGATATTTTAAGATCTTCACAATGTTGAGTACCTGTACAATTAAAAACTATATAATGTAACATCTATTTTGTATAAATGGCAAGGTAAATTTTTATTCTCATTGTTTCCCCTGTCTTTTCCATAAAAATAATGGCCACTCTAAATAAGGAACTAACCTAGACAGCATATTAAAGCGGAGACATTACTTTGTCAACAAACATCTGTCTAGTCAAAGCTGTGGTTTTTCCAGTAGTCATGTGTGGATGTGCGAGTTGGACTTATAAAGAAAGCTGAGCACCAAAGGATTAATGCTTCTGAACTGTGGTGCTGGAGAAGACTCTGAAGAGTCCATTGTACTTCAAAGAGATCCAACCAGTCCATCCTAAAGGAAATCAGTCCTGAATATTCATTGGAAGGACTGATGCTGAAGCTGAAATTCCAATACTTTGACCACCTGATGCAAAGAACGGACTCATTGGAAGAGACTCTGATGCTGGGAAAGATTGAAGGCAGAAGAAGGGAATGTCAGAGGATGAGATGTTTAGATGGCATCACGGACTTGATGGACATGAGGCTGAGCAAGCTCTGGGAGTTGGTTATGGACAGGGAAGCCTGGCGTGCTCCAGTCCATGGGGTCACAAAGAGTTAGGCACTACTGAGCGACTTACTGAACTGATAAATAAGGGAAGTAGACTTTAAGAACTTCTCCTTTGATAATGAAAGTGCTTAATTTGGGAACAAGCTTTGCTCAGAAAAGATTTTAACCAGAGAATGTAAGTGTGGAAATTATGTTAATATGGCTTTTTCCTTTGGGGGCAGTATAACTCCCCATGCAGAATTCTGGTTTAGGCTACTGAGGAAGATGGTAATGATTTCTCACACCAGCTAGCTTATTTCCCTGGGTCAGTTCAATACAATATATTTTACTTACCTTAATTATGTATTAGATCTCTGATAGGCTTTGCAGGGAGAGGACAAAGGGGTACCTGTCTTGATTTCAAGGAACTATATAAGGTTGTCTTTAGTCTAATAATTTTTCTGACCAAAGATTTCCAAAGACATTCTAGTAGAGAGAAAGTTTATCAAAGTCTTCTCCACCCATCGTTTATTTTACTATATGTGCTACACTCTTGTCACATCATATCATACTTTCATCTCTGATATGGAAGCTTTGGAAGGCTATCAACTTAAATGTTACAGAAATTTAACAGAATATACCCAAGCTCTGTTAAAAGATGATGCCTTTGTGCTAATATTATTTAGCTTTATTTGACATTCACTTTGAAAGTAGACTGGGTGGCTCTAAATAAATTTTTTAATTAAGAATCTGATTTAGATAATTTGGGACAGCCTGAAGCTTAATTTCTTTTCCCTGTCTCATTAACCCTTTTTCCCCCATGTCCTTTCTTCACTAAAGGAAATGTGATTTGATGCTTACCACTAATTATTGATGCTGTCATTGCATATATTTCAATTTAAACAAGACTTAAATTTTGGATACAAGGAAAAATGAATGGGGCATTTAAGTAAATTCACAATGTTCAAAAAATGGAAATCGCTTTTTATCATTTTACTTCATCAAAGACTTAAGAACATGTGTTATTTTGCTTTTTATTTTTCCACTTGGTGTTATTTTTGAGCCTAATCTCTGTAAGCAACAGGTACGATTTGTTTAAAACATTTGTGCAGACAATATCATATATCTTTGTTTGACCTCAGACGCGTGGTAGCTCCTCTCGGCCGCTGCCCCGAGCTTGGGCGAGGGGTAGCTTAAATGAATTAAGTTCAGCTCAAATACCCACTCTTTTTCTGTTGACACACATTTATTGGTAGGCCTTTCACTATTGGACATTCAATGTGGCAAGAAAATCCATGCTTGTCCATTTGACTACGTACAAGTTTGGTGGTGCTTACATAATCTCCAGACTGGTCCCTCTGTTTTGACTGGCACAGTAACCTTTACCTCTACAGGCTGAAGGTTACCATGTAAGCCAAGTGTACAGTGAACACCTGAATTAAACCATGAAACTAAGGGCTGCTTAATGAGTTGCCTTTAGGCCACCCTATCCTAAAAATTTTCCTATCTCACTCTGAAAAATGGAATAAAAAAACTCTTTCTCACCCCTTGGCTTAAGCAGAGCTCAGGCCCTAGAATTAATTTCTTATTGCATTCTAAAGATGAGACCGCTTCTCTTCTTTTTTTTTTTCTTAATGAATATAGCTTAGAAATAAAACATAAGTTAATTTCTCAGTAGATTACCTGCCTACTTTAAGTTTTCAATAAATCACCTTCCTGTGCTTAAAAGGACAATTTGTAGAAGCCATTGATTCGGGGCTGGAGACTTGGGATTTGAGGCGTTCTGGTCAGATAAGAATGAGAAAGACCACTGCACAGTGAGTGAGCTGCATGTTAAGTATGTGTGTGAAAAGCAGAGAGCCATGATCGAAGACCGAAAGGCAGAAAGGCAGAATCAGAAGTGCTGGAAAATAGAGCTTCGACAGTTCTACGTACTGATTTGCTATAATCTCGTTAATCCTTATTTGGCTCATTAATGTAATGAGAGAATCTGGTTGAAAGAAAGTGTCAAAGTAGGTTCTAATTCTATGTTAAAGATTTTTGTGTGGCTATTTAATTACCTTGAAGAAGTCTAGTTTATTTCTATACTGTCAGAACTATGTAGAAGGGTGTACAGTTCCTAAAAAATCTAGTAATTTCTTTGTGAATTCCATAAACATTATGGCTGTATGAGGATTTCCTAAAAGTGATATGGGAAGTACAGAAGCAAAATGATAACCTCCCCAATAGCCTTCCATTTTATGTAACTATGTGTGTACATGCAAAGTTGCTTCAGTTGTGTCTGACTCTTTGTGACTCTGTGGACTGTAACCCCCCAGGCTCCTCTGTCCATGGGATTCTTCAGGCAAAAATACTGGAGTGGGTTGCCATGCCCTCCTCCAAGGGATCTTCCTGACTCAGAGATTGAACCCGCCTCTCTTACCTCACCTGCACTGGCAAACATGTTCTTTACCAGTAGCACCACCTGGGAAGCCCTTCTATAACCATAGGAATTTATAACTAAAGCTACACAGTGTTGACTCCCTGGGTGGTATTTAAGATATCATTTATTTTCAATTGATCCTAAATTCTTCCTGATGACATTATAACTAAACGTGTAGTAGAAGAAAGTTGCTGCTTTAAGTTCTTAAGAAATTTTTTTTTCTAAATTATGATAGTCCAGCACTTGCTCCATAAATAATTTTTTTGGAACTATTGTAATGTCATGGTCTTTATATAGCCCAACTCTACTCATTTAAATGTCTTTAAAAGTTAAAAGTTACTTATTTTTTTCCTGGTTTCAATCTGAGACCATCCTACTAGAAAAAACCATTTATTTGCTTGATGGTTTACAATCCATCGCCCTGTTCATCTTGAGGTTAACTGAAGGTCTCAAAAGGCATTTAATTAGAAAAGGAAGGAAAAGAAAAAGTTTTGTTTTCAAGGCCAGCAAAGTGGTGACCCTATGCTAATGGTCTGGTATTTAATTATATTTCCAAATAAAAATATGTAAATAGACTGTGAATGTTGCAGCATATGAATAATGGCAAAAGCAGGAAAACAACTGAGAGGCTGTGTGCTCTAATAGCTTACAGGATCTCTGGGTTCTAGCTCTAACTCTGTAATAACTAGATGACTGACCTTTTGAAAGTCATTTATCCTCCCTGGGCTTCAGCTTCCTCAAGTATAAAATAAGATGTTGCTGTAGATTCTGCGTAAGTTTCCTAAAGGTCTTTAATTCTCTGACATAGGCTATATATATTATGGCTTCCTATCAGATCAGTTCAACAAGGAAATACATCTTATCTTTGAAAATTACACACTATATTTTCTGCCTTTTGATTGAGTACTTCCATAAGTTAGACTAATGGTGAACAGAATCAGGAAATGTCCGAGTGGAATATTTTCCCAATAAATTATTAATTGGGACAAAGAGTGGGGAGGAGTGAAAGGAGGGAAGAGAGTTGTCTTTTAGGGTGACTCTGGTATAAATCCTTGAGTGCCTAATAAATTTCTTTAACTGTGTATGCCCAAACTGAAACTTCTGATATTCTGTACAAAATCTCCTTTAGTTGCATCTTAGCTATCTCAGGTGATGGTTATCACGTCCTTCCAATTTCCAGGTGAAACATCTTGGAAGCATCCTTGATTCCAAGCTTTCTCACATCCTACCAGTTATCTATGACGTTTTGTTCTAAATGTATGCAGAAAACAACCACTTCACATTGCTACCACACTGGGCAGAGCCATCATCATCATTTATCTCCATCATCACACCAGCTACTTAACCAGAATCTCTGCTCAACCTTTGCCCCATTCCAATGGCCAGAGTTCTCTTGTCAAAACCTGAGTTTTGTTTCAGAGAACAATAGCTTCCCATTTGAAACAGAGTAAAACCCATAGTCTGTATAACGGTTACCACAGCCCTACATGATCTTCTCCCATTCTGACCATTTTTCCTGACATCTCTTTGCTTTTCTGCCCTTCTGGTATGTGTATGCAAGCTGTTCCTCTTGATCACTCTGCCCCAGCCTCATTGGCCTGCTCACTGCCTTTCTTATTCCTGGAGTACATGAGGGACTCTTGTATTAATACTCACTACTCCTTTGCCTGGAACACTTTTTCCCAGATGCTAACTGTATCACCTCCTTTAATACTGTGTTATTGAATCTTACACCTCAGTCTGGTTTGTTCACTGATGCATCCTGAGCCATCTATTGACAAAACAGGTCCTGGCATAGAATAAGGTACTCGGGAAATGTGTGTTCAATGTATTAATCTTAACTGCTATATTCCTACCACTGGAATTTGTCTTACTGTCTTAGTTGCTAATCTCATCTACATCCATGGTGTGCCTAGCTTATAAATCAAACCCTGACATCAGCTTTGCACTTTGTTTTGCCTAATTCTCTTGGTGGGGGGTGGGGGACTTCACCATTGCCCAAAGTGCCATCCACAGCTATGTACTAAGTGTTCTCCAGAAGAAAAAAGCTTAGTTTAGTAAATGGAGGCATTTTTGATACTCAGGTTTCTCTGGAGAAATGCAGCAAGGAAAAGAGTAGATCAACTTTCAAAATAAAACCATCCTCAGACTAGGAGACACACCTTAAGGCTAAGAAAAGCTGAGATGATGATAGGAGGATAACAGAGATTGTAAGAAGCAAAATAGAAAAGGTACAAAGTACACAAAGAACATATTGGAAAACACAGTTGATTTTGTCAACAAGGGAAAAAAAAAAGAGGCATTTAAAGATGTAACAAGATGGTGATATTATGACAAAGCTAAGGTAAAATTCACAGCTGTTACTCATCTCTTTGTATTTAGCTTTGAGATAGCAAGCCAGGAAGCAGGGAAGGAAGGAAAGGAGGTGTTAATTCAAGAGTACTAACTGACATGGCCCGCTTTTGAGATGTGTCCTGAACCAAGGAATCACTTTTTGACTTGGGGAGCAAGAAGAGTTCAAGGCTAGGTAGACAAGTGAGGACCAGGTATTGTATCAGATCATAGTGATCAGGACTCAAAGGACAAAGAAAACTGAAAGGCCATGTACCGCATAGGCCAAAAGTCAGTGGTATCAGTTAGAGATCTTGTTCCTTTCTTCTGTCTCTACTCAGAGAGTGCAGAAAATGCAGGTATGTGTTTGTCGTAGTTTTGGTCAATACCCTTGACAATCCTGTCTTCATCTGAGAAAGATAAGGGCTGAGGTGCTGGGCATGTAGGGGATGAATGCAGTGATGAAAAAAATCCTGACATGCCAATTGTGCAGTTACTACTTTTTATGCCCTTGGTTAAGGCTGTAGTAAAAGAAGGAAATGGAAAATGCCACCTGCAAAAAAAGAAAAAATGAATTTTGTTTTGTTTTTTTTTTCAAACTGGTGCCCATGTTCTAAACAGAAGCTCTGTGTACATTATTAATATACATTTCTGTATGTAGGGAAAACAGGTATTTAGGTGAAGAATCATTTGTGTTAAAGGCAACTATAAATAAGGCAGCCATGGGGATCCTCACAGTGCTAGTTAACCTCTCCTTCTCAAGGACCTCTGGGACAGCCCAGCCCAGGAGACTTTGCAGACAGCAGGCAGAGCATGGCATGGTGGCATGGTGAGTGCCAAGTCAGGAATCTGAGCAAACAGGGCCAGAAAGGACTGAAGTAACCACTGTTACCGAGCCTTGGACATGGTAAACTGCAAAAAGCTGCCTTTGTCTCTGTAGTCAGTGTGCATACGGGCTCAGTTGTGTCCAACTGTATGCTGCCCCATGGACCATAACGCACCAGGCTCCTCTGTCCATGGGATTCTCCAGGCAAGAATACTGGAGTGGGCTGCCATGTCCTCCTCCAGGGGATCATCCCAGCCCAGGGATAGAGCCTGCATTTCCTCCACCTCCTAAATTGCTGGCAGATTCTTTACCCACTGAGCCACCTGGGGAGCCCCTCTACACCCACAGCGAAAAAGAAATCAAGCAGCAGATCTGAGAGAATTCAGCAGTGGGCCTGTTACAAGAGTTACCACCTGGCTTCTCCCCTCAGGCTGGTTTGGTTGATTTTCCTGGTGGATAACTTTGAGTGAAGAGAATGAGTCACTGAGGGTGGCTCCACCTGCTTCCACTCTGCAGACCCACAGCACCTTCTGCAGGATTCTGAACACCATCCCCAGACTAGTGGAACACAGCCCATAAATATGTGCAGATTCTAGAAACTTCCCAGAGTAAACACTTGTGTACCCAGGCAGGGCCCCTGTGCTGGGTTCAATATGACATTGTGTCTCCATGAAAGAGGAAGAATCAGAGAGTCCAGAATCACCTCCTGGTCTCACATCTTTCAGATTCTAAACTGAGTGAGGGCCAGCCGGTGGAGAGGATAACCCTTAGACATATCGGTAGATTTAAGTCACATTTTAGCGCCTGGTCAGAGCTTCATGGGTTTAATTTCCATGCAAACTGGCTGTCAGACACTTTCTATTGAGATGGACAGAAGGAACCCTCATGCAGCCTTCTTCCTAGGGTTTCCTGCCTTGGTCCATCAACTGCATTCTACCTTGAAGCCCCACTTATTAATAGCTCTTATATATATATTCACATATATATATTCACTAATATATATATATATATTCACATATATATATATTCACATATATATATATATATAAGCCCCACTTATTAATAGCTCTTATATATATATTCACATATATATATTCACTAATATATATATATATATATTCACTATACATATAGTGAATCTCATATATATATTGTGGGAGTCTGTCCCACTACCTTGGCAAGAGTCACATATGCTTTCAAAACAATTATTAAGGCCATTGTTTTTCCTCCCAATATAACACACTGCACATGATAGGTGCTCATTAAACATCTGTTGACTGTTGACCTCTTTTGTTTATGTTTTGGGCAGTATTTTGGGATTTGGCATTAACATTCAAAAATGCCACATTGATTTAGTCCCTCATGTGTCAGAAAATTCAGATGTGGCTTGTGGGATGAAGTGATTGCTATTCAGTACAAATTAGAGCTTTTTATTCTAACTCCAGTAAACTTATGTGTTTAAAAATATATATTTTTAGTTTGCAATGTGTGATTGCATAATGGAGGCCTAGTAATTTGTTTTCATTAATATTCATTTCACTTAGCAGTTCCTTTTTGTGTCTTTGTTTCTGACTCAAGCTGTGGTTCAGTGTGTTAAAATGACATTCTTCAAAAGGAAGTTCTATAGCAGGTGTTAAATAGGTGATCCCCACCCCTGTACCTCTGACCCATCTGTGCTTGGGGCTGCTTACTTGCGTGGAGTCAGTGAATTCACCTCCTGTTTTACAGGTGTGTTAACAAAGCTCTGTTATCAAGCAGACCTTCCCACTACACCCAGGGGTCAGCCCTTTGTAGAGAGCCAGTCCAGTGCAGAGGAATCAAAAGCAGGGTGAGGTGTCTGTGGTGTAGGTGTCTACACCAGAACTCGAGGTGTGAACTCAGATCATTTAACCTCCCTGAGCCTCAGTTTCTTCATCTGTAAAGTGGGGATGGTAAGTCTTAGATTAGAAACTGAGCCTTATTGTTCATGGAGCCCACATGAACGTCATTGGGTGTCTGGCTCCTTCTTCAGCTGACTTCATTCTGGGAGTTAAGTTGTGTCTACCAACGCCAGAACTCTCGAGTTCTGAGCAAAGACAACCCCCTGAAATCTGAGTACAGAGCGACACGGCAGGAGCCAGGGCAGTCGACAGAGAGGGAAATGAAAAGCAGCAAGAAATGCACCAGAGAGACAGCGCAAAAAATAAAAGTGCTGGAAAGAATACCTGCTGGAGAAATGGTTAATACACTCAGCCATATTTATGGCCAGGACAATCACACCCTAGGAATACATTACCTTGTCCTTAGTAAATGTAGAACCAAGTATAGCAAGGCACCAGAAAGGCAGGGCAAAGCATAACCAGTAACGATCAAGAGCAAGAAATGATAGAGTGGCTAGCTTTTTCCTGGCTAGGGAAGATTTGCCATCTCTCTTCCTGGAGCCATGGCCAAAGCTAAGCTCACACTTTTCTAGTAGATGTGTAATTAGATGAAAAGCTTAATTTAGCAGTTTGATGAATTCCATTAGCAGTTTATCTAGGGCATGTAATTAAGCCATTTTCAGGAAAATTCTTTTTGGGTAAAGTCTCCAGTTGAGAATTCTAGTGGAAGATGGTTCATAGACTACATTCCCAAATCCATGAAGATTCTAGAAACCTTCTGGACCAGACACTAATGGAAGATTCAGGGCTGGCTGTACTAAATTTTGCATGACATTCTGAACTAGATGAAGTAGGTATGATCAGAGAATCCAGAACCAAAGCCTGGCTCTGAAATTACTATGACCTTGGGTATGTTATGTCTCTGATGCTGCTCCCTCATCTAGAAAGAGTGGGTAATAATAACTGCTGTATAGAACCTTTGGGAGAAATGTATGTGGTGCTGTATAAATGGCTTAGCAGAGCACAGCCCAGAAGAGTGTAGTCTCACAGAAGCTCATTGGTCAAAGCAGAGAANGACAGGGAGGCCTGGAGTGCTGCAGTTCATGGGGTTGCAAAGAGTCAGACACGACTGAGCGACTGAACTGGACTGACAGAGACAGAAGTGAAGTTACTCAGTCGTGTCCAACTCTGCGACCCCATGAGCTGTAGCCTGTCAGGTTCCTCTGTCAATGGGATTTCCCAGGCAAGAATACTGGAGTGGGTTACCATTTCCTTCTCCAGAGGATCTTCCCAACCCAGGGATTGAATCCAGGTCTCCTACATTGCAGGCAGACTCCTTACTGGCTGAGCCAGGAGGGAAGTCCATTGGTACCATAACACAATGCAATTCATACAAAAGATAGCTACTCCACTTTTTAACTTTTTATTTTGAAATAATTACAGATTCATAGGAAGTTGCAAAAAATGTACAGGATGGTCCTGTGTACCCTTCCCCCAGCTTCCTCCAATGGTAATAGTACATCTTAAAACATTCTTGAGATGTATGTACTAGGTATTATGCTAAGTGTTTTTCAGATTTAATCCACAGAACAACTCTACGAAGTCGGTATTGATATTTACCTATTTTACATTTTAAATATCAAAGCTCAAAGACGTTAAAATTTTATGAAAGTCAGATAGAAAATAGCGGAGTTGGAATTCAAATGATGGAATCCTAATTCTAAATGATGCTAATAGGACCTGTATGTCATCATGTTCATGACTTTTCCATCAAATTTGTCTCTTGGCCAGAGAAGCTGGCCAAGAGAAGGAAAAGGAAAGCCTCAGGAAAGCTTCTGTCATTTCATATGTACAGTCTTGGGATCATCTTAACCCCAGGTGGGTCGTCTCTCCGTCCCCTGCTGATTTTGACCACTGAAACTTTGTTTCACTCTTTCCCTTTGTTCTCACCTAACACCCTAACCAAGGGATAAGCTGTTTGAAAACCATACTAGCAACTTCCTAACTAGCCTTTACGATTTCTTCTGGCCAAGGATGCAAAAAATTATCTTTCTTATGTAATGTTTTGCTTGTATCAGTTCTGTGCCTTAGTGGTGACCCTCCCCCAGATCTCCCATGTTTCATTAGAGACTGTTCGGGCTTCTCTGGTGGGTCAGCTGGTAAAGAATCCACCTGTAATGCAGGAGACCTGGATTTGATCCCTGGGTTGGGAAGATCCCCTGGAGAAGGGACCAGCTACCCCCTCCGGTATTCTGGCCTGGAGAATTCTGGGTGGCAAGGAGTCGGCACAACTGAGCGACTTTCACTCACCATCTTTTCACTGTTTTTTTTTTTTTTTTTTGGCCCTGCCCTTCAGCTTGAAGGATCTTAGTTTTCCCATCAGGGATGGAACCTGTGCCCTGTGCAGTGGGTCCACGTGTGTGGATGCCTGATAACAGTAGCGATTTAAGGTAGTAAGAGAAAGACAAAAGCAGAACAGCAGATCTGGGAGCAGTGCTTCCAGGTATTGGTAATATTCCATTTCTTAGACTGCATGGAGGTTGCCTGTGCATGAATGCTTTGTGATCATTTTTCATGCTATGTCTTAAGATTTGGGCCATTTTTTTCTGTATGCATAAAAGCTTACTATGCACACAATGTGTGCTTAGTAAATACACTGAACTCTTCAGAACCGTACACTTAAAAATGGTTAAGATGGTAAATTTAACGTTATATATCTTCCCCTTACACACAATTTTTAAAAATGTTATTAAAGAATTTGCCTCTTCCTGAAAAATTTGGGTCACAAAATCTAACCCAGCACCTAAGAATTTTAAATATTCTCAGTTTTTCATCTTTAGGCAGAAATAAAGTAGTGGAGGGGAGGGAGAGAAAGGAAGGAAACGGGGAGGAGGTGGGGAAGGGGCGCGGAGGAGGAGGAAAACCAGGAAGAATCGCGGGGTGGAGGCGAGGGCGGGGAAAGTTAAAGAGGAAGCTTTCACCTGATGTAATTTGATTATTCGTGCTACTTTCGATTTTGAAGCCGTGTTTCCCAGGCAGGCGAGAGGCACCGCGTGCGCCCCTAGTTTCTCCCCTCCCCTCCGGACCCTAGCAGCCCGTTAGGATGCTCAGCCCTCCGCTCTCCCCCGCTCCTCCCCCACAAGCCCTCCGGGGGTGAGTCCGCGAGCCTTGAACTGGAGAGAGAAAGAGGCGCGCGCCTCTACCCAGGGGCCGGGGCTCCGCGTCCTGGGTCGGTGGAGGTGGATCGATCGCTTCACTCCCTTCCGATGTGGTTCCCGGGTTTGCGAAGTGCAAGTGGTAACCGGTAAGTGCCTTTCACGCGGGCTATTGTGAGGGTCTCAGCAGTGAATCCCTGTAATGTGCGGAGACCTCGTCTACACGTGGTGAAACGCACAGAGAGCCTCGGATTCCTGTCCGCTGCGCGCACCTGCGCGTCCCCGTCGCCGCCGTCGCGGGCACCGAGGGTACCCAGGGGAGCGCCCGGGCTTCCTTTCTGCAGATGTCACGGCGCGTACGTAATCGGAAAGGACGCCTAGCCCCCCAGTTTAACGCAGCTCGGGACGGCACAGCTTTCACTTCCATCTTTCTGCCGGTTTAGGCATAAATGAAGCGTATCTTAGGGAGTTCACGGCGTTTGACTCCAGCCTTGGTGGTGTTTAACTTCAGCTGGCTTGCAGCTTGGGGGGGTGGGAGTTGGGCAACCCTCGCTGCTCCTACGTCATTTCCGGCATCCCCGAGACTGCGCTCCTCAGTGACCACGTGTGCGCCTCCAATAGGGTGTGACGGTGTCAATAATGGGAATAACGGTGACCTGGTTTTGTTACTATCATCAGAAGATGCCGTTTCAAATATAATTAAGCAGCCTAAACATGGAGGAAAATCTTCTTATATGCTTCCTCTGTTGAAATTCTGTCAAAGAGCTCTTAATGTATACATTTATAACTGCCAGAGTCAATGCTGCAATGTTAATAAACATGTGAAAGCTGTTATTTTATAAAGCCTGTTTTAGATAGTTAGAGAAAGAACATCATATACTTTTCAAGCCAACAAATTTTTATAAACATTTGATTACTAATACAGGGTAGTAGTAATGATAGAGCGATTCCAAACTTTTCAGTTTCGTTGGTGCGACCCCATGGACTGCAGCAGGCCAGGCTTCCCTGACCATCACCAACTCCAGAAGCTTGCTCAAACTCATGTCCATGGAGTCAGTGATGCCATCTAACCGTCTTATCCTCTGTCATCGCCTTCTCCTACCTTCAATCTTTCCCAGCATCAGGGATCTTCTCCAATGAGTCAGTTCTTTGCATCAGGTGGCTAAAGTATTGGAGTTTCAGCTTCAGCATCAGTCCTTCCAGTGAGTATTCAGGACTGATTTCCTTTAGGATTGGCTGGTTGGATCTCCTTGCAGTCCAAGGGACTCTCAAGAGTCTTCTCCACCACCACAGTTCAAAAGCATCAATTCTTTAGCGCTCAGCTTTCTTTGTAGACCAACTCTCACATCCATATATGACTACTGGAAATAGCTTTGATTAGATGAACCTTTGTTGGAAAAGTCTCTGCTTTTTAATACGCTGTCTAGGTTTGTAATAGCTTTTCTTTCAAGGAGCAAGCTTCTTTTCATTTCATGGCGGCATGAAATTGCTTCTAATAAACTTAAAAATAGATGCTACAAGAATACGTCCAAGAATTCTTCTTGGAAATATTCCAACAATTCCTTATAGATTTAAGCCTATAGAAACTACACATTAAAACAAAAAGCCTATCAAAATATTTGCTATGGTGTGCCAGCCACTTTTTGGTAATTGAAGATATAAGGTAGTTTTAAGATTTTCCTAGGTAGTCAATACCTTCAAGCAAATATGTCACTGAAAACCATTTTCCTGAAATAATTCTGTTATGCACAAAGATGGGATTTCCTACGTGGCGCAGTGGTAAAGAATCTGTCTGCCAGTGCAGAAGACGCAGGTTCAGTCCCTGGATCAGGAAGATTCCTTGGAGTGGGAAATGGCAACCCACTCTAGTATTCTTGCCTGGAGAATCCCACGACTGAGCACTGAGCACAGACACGCATGCACAAAGAGTAGCGCTGTCTCATAAATGTGCGGCAGAGTGACTATGAAAGTGACTTTGCAGATGATGACACCGACAAGTTTTGTTTCTACGCTGAAGTGTCAAACTTTAAAATACAGGTTACTAAAATGTTTAAGGATAAAATTATAATCCTAATTAAATTTTTTATAACATGCCATTTATTTCTGGATTTCAGAAACTCAATCTGTGATGGCGATATTCATCTTCTGGCATTAGGGCTTCTCTGTTGGCTCAGACATAAAGAATCTGCCTGCAATGCAGGAGACCTGGGTTCAGTCCCTGGGTCGGGAAGAGCCTCTGGAGAAGGGAATGGCTACCCACTCCAGTATTATTCTTGCTTGGAGAATTCCATGGACAGAGGAGCCTGGTGGGCTGTAGTCCGTGGGATTGCAAATAGTCGGACATGACTGAACAATTCACGTTTGAGTGAAGTTGCAGTTCCCCTACATTTGGTTAAAAATGTTGTTTTTAAGATTTGGTCATTAGGTGTTTGACCATGATATATATGCAGGAGATTGTTCAAATGTACATTATGAATAAACATGGTGTGTGTGTGCCTGTTGACGTGTGCCATTTGATTGTCTACAGTTTCTTAATATTTTTCAACATCTCCCAAATCAATGTGGGTTGATAAGAGGCAATAGCCTCTGATAAGATGAAAATATATGGTCTATGTATTAAAGAGTTATAAGAAATGAAATGTTGTTGTTCATATGCTAGGTTGTGTCCCACTCTTTGTGACCCAGTGGACTGCAGCACACCAGACTTCCCTGTCCTTCACTGTCTTCCAAGGTTTGTTCAAACTCATGTCCATTGAATTGATGATGCTATCTAGCCTGAAGGGGCTTATCTTCCAGTGTCATATCTATTTGCCTTGTCATACTGTTCATGTGGTTCTCACGGCAAGAATAATGGAGTGCTTTGTCATAACTCTTCCTTTGAATTACAGTAAATAAAACTTGTTTGACATGTTTAGTGGGCAACAGATATAGAAGATACATGAATGACCAATAAACNGGGAGTCTGTCCCACTACCTTGGCAAGAGTCACATATGCTTTCAAAACAATTATTAAGGCCATTGTTTTTCCTCCCAATATAACACACTGCACATGATAGGTGCTCATTAAACATCTGTTGACTGTTGACCTCTTTTGTTTATGTTTTGGGCAGTATTTTGGGATTTGGCATTAACATTCAAAAATGCCACATTGATTTAGTCCCTCATGTGTCAGAAAATTCAGATGTGGCTTGTGGGATGAAGTGATTGCTATTCAGTACAAATTAGAGCTTTTTATTCTAACTCCAGTAAACTTATGTGTTTAAAAATATATATTTTTAGTTTGCAATGTGTGATTGCATAATGGAGGCCTAGTAATTTGTTTTCATTAATATTCATTTCACTTAGCAGTTCCTTTTTGTGTCTTTGTTTCTGACTCAAGCTGTGGTTCAGTGTGTTAAAATGACATTCTTCAAAAGGAAGTTCTATAGCAGGTTTTAAATAGGTGATCCCCACCCCTGTACCTCTGACCCATCTGTGCTTGGGGCTGCTTACTTGCGTGGAGTCAGTGAATTCACCTCCTGTTTTACAGGTGTGTTAACAAAGCTCTGTTATCAAGCAGACCTTCCCACTACACCCAGGGGTCAGCCCTTTGTAGAGAGCCAGTCCAGTGCAGAGGAATCAAAAGCAGGGTGAGGTGTCTGTGGTGTAGGTGTCTACACCAGAACTCGAGGTGTGAACTCAGATCATTTAACCTCCCTGAGCCTCAGTTTCTTCATCTGTAAAGTGGGGATGGTAAGTCTTAGATTAGAAACTGAGCCTTATTGTTCATGGAGCCCACATGAACGTCATTGGGTGTCTGGCTCCTTCTTCAGCTGACTTCATTCTGGGAGTTAAGTTGTGTCTACCAACGCCAGAACTCTCGAGTTCTGAGCAAAGACAACCCCCTGAAATCTGAGTACAGAGCGACACGGCAGGAGCCAGGGCAGTCGACAGAGAGGGAAATGAAAAGCAGCAAGAAATGCACCAGAGAGACAGCGCAAAAAATAAAAGTGCTGGAAAGAATACCTGCTGGAGAAATGGTTAATACACTCAGCCATATTTATGGCCAGGACAATCACACCCTAGGAATACATTACCTTGTCCTTAGTAAATGTAGAACCAAGTATAGCAAGGCACCAGAAAGGCAGGGCAAAGCATAACCAGTAACGATCAAGAGCAAGAAATGATAGAGTGGCTAGCTTTTTCCTGGCTAGGGAAGATTTGCCATCTCTCTTCCTGGAGCCATGGCCAAAGCTAAGCTCACACTTTTCTAGTAGATGTGTAATTAGATGAAAAGCTTAATTTAGCAGTTTGATGAATTCCATTAGCAGTTTATCTAGGGCATGTAATTAAGCCATTTTCAGGAAAATTCTTTTTGGGTAAAGTCTCCAGTTGAGAATTCTAGTGGAAGATGGTTCATAGACTACATTCCCAAATCCATGAAGATTCTAGAAACCTTCTGGACCAGACACTAATGGAAGATTCAGGGCTGGCTGTACTAAATTTTGCATGACATTCTGAACTAGATGAAGTAGGTATGATCAGAGAATCCAGAACCAAAGCCTGGCTCTGAAATTACTATGACCTTGGGTATGTTATGTCTCTGATGCTGCTCCCTCATCTAGAAAGAGTGGGTAATAATAACTGCTGTATAGAACCTTTGGGAGAAATGTATGTGGTGCTGTATAAATGGCTTAGCAGAGCACAGCCCAGAAGAGTGTAGTCTCACAGAAGCTCATTGGTCAAAGCAGAGAATTAAACCAGGAAATGACAAGAAAGAGCAGCAGAAAAATTGCCCAACTGGAGAGGGCATCTGATAGCAAGACCACTGTCTTGCTATCAGATGGAGGCACAGGAAGACCATGGGGCTCTCTGGAGCCAGGGTTAATACCAAGCCCCATCAGCTGAAAGGAAGAAAAAAGTTCTGGTGATGGTGGTGGTAGTTTCACAACACTATGGATGTTCTTAAAATGCCACTGAACTGTACATTCAAACATGGTTCAGTTCTGTTCAGTTGCCCAGTCGTGTCTGACTCTTTGCGACCCCATGGACTATAGCACGCCAGGCTTTCCTGTCTATCACCAACTCCTGGAGCTGCTCAAACTCGTAATTTTATGCTATGTATATTTTGCTCCAATAAAAAAAGACCAAGTTAAAGAAACCTTGTAAATATGGTTGACAAAATAAAATATAGCACTTTGTGCTAATTTAAATAGGAGTTTAAATGAGTGTCTAATAGAAGTTTAGAATTATTACTCTGGAATTCATTTAAAATGTTCAAATGGAGAAAGAAGGTGATATCTAGGAAAGCTTGTAGGGGTTCACAACTGTGTCCTTACTTGTAAGTTATTTTAGAGAACTGTTAAAGTGGAGATGAGTCCACTTAGCAAACAGCATCACTAGGAATCACATAGTTCCATGGAAAAGTAAGCTGTTATCTTTGCAGATGAGAAAACCTTGAGTTATGATAATGAAACACAAGCAGGGCAGCACATTTAAGGAATAATAGGGTAGGAGGTAAGGAGGTTTGAGTCCACTACGATTTTTGAGGGAGGAAGGCCAAGGTATGATGATCTAGTAAATGTATCTCTAGCTGGCTGACTTTTACATTTCTTTCCCTTGGAATTTTCTGCTCTGAGCTCAAATTTCCCAAGCCAAGAAGTCCCTTGGTGTCCTGAAGTAAAACTTTGCTGCTGAGAATTTACAACGTAAAAACTACAACCAGACACAGTGTTTCAATGCACAGTAGATAACTCCATGCCTTTACGATTTTATCTTTTGAAATCCTCTTTCAATGAGGCAACAAGTCCATCAATCTGGATATGGTCCTGGGATTGGAAAGGTGGGGAGTCTTAACAGAATCATTGGCAGAAAGTGTGAATGGAACAAATAGTGGGACGAAAGAAAGAAAAGGTATAAGAGAAGGAACTCAGCCCTGGTCCCCCACAGTATAGTCAGTGTTCAGGCCATAAAGACAAATGTGTGGGCTCTGCTGGATCACCCAGTTGGCCAGCTGCATGTGTGATTAGGGCTCCAGTAAAACTGAGATTATTATTTTAAACATTAGGTTAACTTTGTATTTAAGATTTCCTGATAATCATTAAAGTAGTCACCCTGGGTAGAGTTCTAACTGTGTTGGGCTTCTTGGCCTAATTTTAGGGCTTAGTACTGTTTTGTTATGTTGAATTATATACATAATTACACGTGTGAATGGTTATTCAATAACTTTTTCAATTCTTAGGGCTCCAAATACATTCTTAGGGCTGCTTCTTTCCATGTGGACATGATATGTAAACAGGGCTTGGGATTTGGGGAGAATCTCCTGATTGTTCCAGAATAATGTTTTCCCAAGCTCTGGGTGCAGTAGATCCACTCTCTGCTGCCTCTCTCCCTCTTCTTTGGCTGGAACCCAGCATGTGAGGACACCATGGGTGTCCTTAGAAGATAGCTGTCCTAGAAAATAGCACATCAGTTTGGTTCTAACTTTGTCACTTGAAGTTCTCTGAACTCTTATCTATTCATTTGTTAAAAGGACAGATTGAGCCAAATTTTATTTCCAGAATCAGAATTGTCATTACTGTGTGACCTTGGGTAGTTTATCAACTTTTTGGTCTGTTTCCTCTTCTGTTCAATTAAGTGCAATAATAGTTGTTAGCCTCAGTATCTCTCCCTCCTTCCCTTTTTTCCTTTTTTTTTCTTTATCCAAAGAAGTGAATGAGACAATACACAGGAAAGCACTTTAAGAATTCAAAATGTGGAGGACTTCCCTGGTGGTCCAGTGGTTAAGATTTAGTGCTTTCAATGCAGGGGGCATGGGTTCGATCCCTGATCAAGGAACTAAGATTCTGCATGTTAAGTGGTGCACCCAGTTTAAAAAAATAAAAATAAAAAAAAAGAATTCAAACTGGTATATAACCTCAAGACATTATTTCGGTTTCTAAGGGAGGATAGGTTAACAGCTATTGAATGCATGTTATGTGGCAAGCGTATATTTTGTGTTTATAATGCATCTGTTTATAATATTTCATATTATGATATATAATTTATAAATAATGTTTCATACATGGTGGTTATTGTATTTTTGCTATCTGGGATCCATGGAAGTAAAAGGGTATATTTAAGGTCAAAGCATAAATAGCAGAATTTAGGATTCATACCCTGGTGTGCCTGATGTCATTCTGCCAAACTTGTTTCCTGCGGTTTTTAGAGAAGCAGATTCATGAGGTGAACCAAAGGGCTCAAGGCAGCTGGGGCTTTCCTGTTCTATTCTGACAGAATATAATGGCTACTCTTCTGTTTTCTCTGAAAAAAAAAAAAAGATAAAGGGGATCTGAATAGCTTCTTCTCTGGGGTAGAGCTGGGAGATAATTTTGGAAATGGTGTTTCTTTTTCCTGATGATATTAGCATTACTGCAGTATCTCATCACTAGGATCCTAAAGTTTTAATAATTGTTCTAAAGTCAGTGTTAAGGATGTGCCTCGATGGGGAATTTCAGGACATGAATAATTTTTAAAAGCCCCACAGATGATTCAAACAGACCTTCTTTGCAATGAGAATGTCTATTCAGTGGTTTAAAGCATTTTTTAAAAAGTGGAGGGTGGGGAGAAGCCTTGCAAAATTTTAGAAGTGTCATTCTGATTACTAAATAGCTATGGGTTTGCTTTTCCGAAGAAAGCCCAGAGACTCAGCCTGTAAGGGTCAATTCATTTCAGAAAATAGTGATGAACTATTTTATAATCATTTTCAAAGGAACACATAGCAATGAGGACACAGCTATTAACAGCTAAATCTTTCTCTTTCATTGTCCTGTCAAGGTGACCAGGGAAGGGTTCCATCAATCCTGACAAATACCTGCTTTAAAGGTTGAAGTTCCTTTGGGATCTTTGTTGCCAGAGTGTAAAAAGACCTGGGATAGTTGTTTTATTTGATACTAATTCAGCTGGGCAAGCCATAACCAGGACTGTCACATCTAAATGTCTGAACACACTGCTCATCCTCCACCGTGATTGGGCTCAGATTATAGTACTATGTCAAGGTTCATTTGATCCAAAGCATTTCAGCTTTAGCTTTTGCCTTTCACTGGCTCCAGTGAAAGAAATCTCCAGAATGTAAAGGTTAAAGATTTCTTAACCTTTAATAATTTGATTATATTACTCTTCAGGTTCTTCTTGCAGATCCAGAGATTATTTTTCATTGTTAGTGGTGAAACTGCTAATTGTTAGTTGAGAATAGGGTAGAGAATTTCTATTTTTAATGTAACTTGATTGGATATCAAGGTATTGCTTGACAGTTTAAGTATTTTTTTATGTGGAAGCCTAGTTAACTACACTGAAAGAAACCCAATCATGTATCCTTGATGTAAATTTTACAAGTCTACTTAAAGTGCTTCTCAGTAAACGTGAAAATGACCAATTATCTTTGTTATTCTAAAGGTTAATTTTGTCTACTAGAGGAATTATGATTGTAACTTAGGAATATTTGACAGCATTTTTATTTCTAATAAAATGTACAAATTTATCCCAAAGTATATAAAACCTCTATACACTCCATTTAAATTTTCAAAAGCAATCATTTTTACTATTTCTCCTTTATCACTTTTGTTTGGTTAGTAATATGAAAGTGTTTATAGGAAATTTGACCACAAGTCAGATCTCTTGGATGTAATTATTAATTTCCATTGAAACCTGAAAGGGGAGAAGACTATAATGGAGACAGAGAATACTTTCCTAGAAGATGAAGGACAGAACTAAATTAGAGAAGGCATTGCACAGAAATTGAACCACTAAGTTTCTTCTCAAATATTTTTGTTGTTGTTTAGTTGCTAAATTGTGTCACTCTTTTGCGACTCCCTGGACTACAGCCTGCCAGGCTCCTCTGTCCATGGGATTCTCTAGGCAAGAATAAAAGGGAAGGTTGCCATTTCCTTCTCCAAGGGATCTTCTCAGCTCAGGGATCAAACCCAAAACTCCTGCATTAGCAGGCGTGTGTCCTTTACCACTGAGCCACCAGGGAAGACTCAAATATTTTTACTTCATCAGATTTCAGTTATTCATTGTCCTTACACTGAAGACAACCTACAGCTGCTCATTTCCCAATAAAACTGGAGTTCCTGACTGGACACACTTAAGTATATTGACAGGTACTGCAGTAGAGGCCATATTTGGTGCTGGTTTTATTATTTTTGCTCCTTCTTTGATCCATGTACATGAGCTAGAGCTTGAGAGTCAACAGTACTTTAGAGGTTGAAGTAAATTGTTTAAAACAGAAAGGAGTTTTGAAAAATATAACTTCAAGTTAATATTTCATTAGGATCAGTTCAAACTATCCAAATGTGCACCAACCCGCTTTGTTGTTGCTTCAAAAAAAGAAAAAATCCACAAACAACTTGCAAAGCATGTGGCTAATTAGTTATCTCATATTTTGCTTCAGTTTATTTTCAGCTCTGTGAAGTTAGAAAGATGTCACACCAGTGACTTGTTTTATAAGAAAAAAGGCACTATTTTAATCTTCAAAACACAACAGCTTGCGGGGGTCAATCTTTTAAAGTATATGCTTCACTGGTTGCAATTATTAATCAGTTTCCTTCAGGAAATGTATGAAATTAAATATTAAAGTAGAGATCTAAACAGTGCTCCAGTCTCAGGGCTTCTGAGAGCATGATTTTCTTATTAGCCTGAAATAACTGACCTTTTTCAATCAAAATGTAAAATCTGCATGTATGTGAAATTCCTTATTCTGTCTCTACCTCATCATTTGGCCTTTATTTACCTCTTTATAGGCACAGTTTCTTAAAAAGTGTACTTTCCATGATGGCATAGTTAACTGCTAAATAAAGATTTTGTTTATAAAAAGGAAGGTTTCACATTATGCTCATTTTGATGTTGGTTCATTCAGCTAACAGTATTTATTTACTGCCTATTCTGGGCTTCCCTGGTGGCTCAGATGATGAAGAACCTGCCTGCAATGCAGGAGACCCAGGTGCGATCTCTGGGTTGGGAAGATCCCCTGGAGAATGAAATGGCAGTATTCTTGCTTGGAAAATCCCATGAACAGAGAAGCCGGGTGGGCTCCAGTCCATAGGGTCACAAAGAGTCGGACATGACTGAATGAGTAACAAATGTAACAAACATTTACCATGCCAGTCGCTACTGGAATTGCTTGGAATCAGTGAACAAAACAAAGGACCCTACCCACATGAAACTTACATTTTTATGGAAGATAAAATACATGAATATTAATCGTGCATCATAAGCAAATAACATGGTGTGTTAGACGGTGATAAGTGATGTGGCAATAATAAAAAAGAAGATGCAGGCGAATAAGCGGAGTCATGAGTGCCAAGTGCATGTGGGGATGGAACAGAGAGTTGCAGTTTTAAAACAGATGATCTGTTTGCCTTATTAGGCAGGTGGCCTTTGGACAAAGACTTGAAGGAAGTGAGGACCTTAGCAGCGAGCATACCTTGAGGAGAACATTGCAGGCAGAGAGAAGCTGGAACAAAGACTCAAGAGCAAAAGCTTTTCCTTGAGTGTTTAAGGAGCAGTGCAAGACAGTCTGGCTATAGTAGAGTAAACAAGGGAGTGGTCTCAGGAGATGAGATTAGACAGGGGCCAGAGGGCTGTGGACTTGTGCAGATCCTGGGCATAATTGGTCATGAGAGGAACTCTGATAAAAATGGGAAGCTACTGCCATGTTTTGAGCACAGAGTGATATCATCTGATTTATTTGGATTGTGGCTACTGTCCAGAAATTGAATCAACAGGAGTTTCTACTGGATTAGAATTGAGTTCAGAAAGATGCACACTTATATGTGTTACCTGTGAAAACCACAGATATCTTGGTAAATAATATTGATAGCAAATAATAATAGAAATAGCTATATAGTAAATATTAATATACAAAGCATTGCTCTATGTCAGACACTTCCTCTGTTTTACATGTGCAAATGCCATAAATTCTCACAACTGTCTCTTGGGTATAAACTATTATTCCCATTTTATAGAAGAAGAATGTGAGGCATAGAAAATTAAGTTCCTTACTCAAGATCACAGAGCCAAAAAGGGATGGAGTTGAATTTAAATACAGCATTACAGAATGCCTTGCTCATAACCTGAACTTCTTATATGTTGATGCAAAGATTATTTATAGGAGAAGCCCCAAATAGGAAAAGGTAAATTAATGCTTTCGAATTGTGGTGCTGGAGAAGACTCTTGAGAGTCCCTTGGACAGCAAAGAGATCAAGCTAGCTGATCCAAAAGGAAGACAACTCTGAATATTCATTGGAAAGACTGTTGCTGAAGCTAAAGCTCTAATACTTAGGCCACTTGATGCGAAGAGGTGACTCATCAGTGAAAAGACCCTAATGCTGGAAAGATTGAAGCAGAGGGAGAAGGGGATGACAGAGGACAAGATGGTTAGATAGCCTCATTGACTCAATGGACATGAATTTAAGCAAACTCTAGGAGACAGTGGCGGAGAAGGCAATGGCAACCCACTCCAGTACTCTTGCCTGGAAAATCCCATGGATAGAGGAGCCTGGTGGGCTTCAGTCCATGGGGTCGCGAAGAGTCAGACACGACTGAGTGACTTCACTTACACTTTTCACTTTTATGCATTGGAGAAGGACATGGCAACCCACTCCAGTGTTCTTGCCTGGAGAATCCCAGGGAAAGGGGAGCCTAGTGGGCTGCTGCCATCTATGGGGTCGCACAGAATGTGGAGGGCAGAGGAGATTGAAGTGATGCAGTCCATGAGGTTGCAAAAAGTTATACACAACTTAGGAACTAAACAACAACAATGAATATCTCTGACTTTAGAATGCATCTTATTTTGCTTCTTTACAAGGAAAAAATTACAAAGCTGAGAAGTATTGACAGGGCTGAAGAGGAGTAATGATATTACTAAAGATTGTAATATATTATGTCTGTGTTGTGGGAACAAGTCTGTTGTTATAAGTCTCAAGAGCCTGCGGCAGTTTTACTCCTTACTACTATCATTCTAAGGAATGATAAGGAACAGCCCTTATTTGCAAAGAGAATATGCTAGGACATAGGCTGCCTCTTAAGTCTGTCAGGTAACAGACAAACATGACCTCTGCCTACCTTTCATTGGCCAGTGCAAGTCACATGACCACTCCTGAGCTCAACAAAGCTGTGCTATATACAAATCCCACAGGGACAGGTCCTATAGAAAGTGACAAGAAATAGTGAGTAGATTGTAATCTACCACAGTGGCACTGACTTATTTGAATCATGCTTACATACTTTTTAGCTACTAACCTGCTGGTATTTTCTAAGGCTGGACCAACCTATATATAAAGTAGTAAGCAGCACAACCAATGGATTCCTTGGGTTAGGAGATCTCTTAGACTCTTTAAATCAGTGCCTAGGCAGAAAACCACTGTGAAGAAGAGTGAAAGTTTTCCTGATCAGGGCTCAGTGGGGGAAAGGATAGGAGGCGTGTTCTTCTGGATTTTTCTCAGCAAGTGGATTGTAAGATTCCATGAAATCAGTTTCTTCTAAGGAAATAAAAATAGCATACTCTAAAAGGTTGAGAGACAGCTAATCTGAGTTGCATACAGCTGTATGTATCTCATGAAGACAGAGAATTCAGTTCAGTTCAGTCGCTCAGTCATGTCCAACTCTTTGCGACCCCATGAATCGCAGCAGGCCAGGCCTCCCTGTCTGTCCATCACCAACTCCCAGAGTTCACTCAGACTCACGTCCATCGAATCAGTGATGCCATCCAGCCATCTCATTCTCTGTCGTCTCCTTCTTCTCCTGCCCCCAGTCCCTCCCAGCATCAGAGTCTTTTCCAATGAGTCAACACTTCACATGAAGTGGCCAAACTACTGGAGTTTCAGCTTTCGCATCATTCCTTCCAAAGAAATCCCAGGGCTGATCTCCTTCAGAAAGGACTGGTTGGAGTCCAAGGGAGTCTCAAGAGTCTTCTCCAATACCACAGTTCAAAAGCATCAATTCTTCGGCACTCAGCCTTCTTCACAGTCCAACTCACATCCATACATGACTACTGGAAAAAACAATTAGTTGGACCTAAAATAAACTTTTATTCACTATCTTATCTTCTGCTTTTATTAGAAGACTTATGTAGGATCATAATGTATCAAATTGCACATTTCTCCCATGAAATGTGAGCTCCTTGAAAACAAAGCCTTGGTAGTCATCAGAATTCATGGAATGAAGAAGTGAATGAATGAACGAAATGACTTACTTGAAGCCAGGTGACTTTATTTGATCAAGGTTGTNATTACTTAAAAACAAGTTTAAAAACTTAATTACTTAAAAACTTAAAAAGTTTAAGGTAATAAGTTATTACTTGATTTGTTGCTAGAGTAACTATTATTAAAGCTTAGGATAACCATAACAACTCCAAATCAATAGAACACATTATTCAAAAATACCCTCTTCCCAGTAGTTGAACTACTATGAGTCTTTCAATATTTTCTACTTTGAGGGCTTGAAATCTGGAACAGAGATAAATCAGGGAAATATGTTACCTCTCAGATTATCAGAACAAAATTTATATGTTTAAAAGACAACATTGCTTGCTGTGCACATTTTCCTGTATCTCTGTTTCCCTTCAAAATGGAAATTAAAATTTAAATCCTAATAAGTTAAACAGTATTGTATTTATATATGTGCTGTGTTTAGTCACTCAGTTGTGTCCCACTCTTTGTGACCCCATGGACTGTAGCCCGCCAGGCTCTTCCATCCACGGGGATTCTCTAGGCAAGAATACTGGAGTGGGTTGCCATGTCCTCCTACAGGCGATCTTCCCAACCCAGTAATCAAACCCAGGTCTCCTGCACTGCAGGCAGATTCTTTACCATCTGAGCCACGAGGGAAGCCCATATTTATGCATATATAGGGTCAATCATATTTTAAAACTGACATTTTCCTCACATTCAAAGTGTTGCCATCTTTGAATAAGTAATAAGCCAAGCATTTACCACAAACTCTCTTGTCTGCCAGAAAACTAGTGCTACCTCTAAATGGTCTCAGTTCAGTTCAGTTCAGCTGCTCAGTCATGTCTGACTCTTCACGACCCCATGGACTGCAGTACGCCAGGCTTCCCTGTCCATCACCAACTCCGGGAACCTNTTTTGAATATACTATCTAGGTTGATCATAACTTTTCTTCCAAGGAGTAAGCATCTTTTAATTTCATGGCTGCATTGGAGCCCCCAAAATGAAGCCTGACACTGTTTCCACTGTTTCCCCATCTATTTCCCATGAAGTGATGGGGCCGGATGCCATGATCTTCGTTTTCTGAATGTTGAGCTTTAAGCCAACTTTTTCACTCTCCTCTTTCACTTTCATCAAGAGGCTTTTGAGCTCCTCTTCACTTTCTGCCATAAGGGTGGTGTTTAGTTTACCTGAAAACTAAACAATCATAAAAGTCTAATGCATAAGTTTTATATTTATAGAAATAAGGGTATAGGCAGTGGTTTTATGTGATTTATTTGCTTGACTTTATAGTTTGCCTAGAATCCAATCAACTTTGTCATGCTGAACACAGTTTTATTTTTCCTTAAGTAGTTTGAAGAATATGTATAGCTAACTATGAAGCATATTCCAACTAGGAGAAAGTTTTTTTTTTCCTTTTGATTTTAATTCAAGAAAATAGGGAAATATTTTAAGATCTAAAAATAACCAATTTTACTTTCACCAGATACTCTTCTCATTGTCTGAATGTGAGTCCAAGACCATAATTGGTTAAATATTGATTAGGTCATTTAAGAGCACAAATGAAAATTTTATATAGCTAAATTTCCATGCTGGGTACAAAAACATGGTAAATTTGTTAAGCTACTGGAAGACTGCAAGCATAGAAAAGCATTCTATCTATTTTAGAATGTTTATAATGCATTTTTTGGGTCCCAAATGAAATAATAATGTTTACCACTAATAGAATTCAAATACAAATGTAATAGCTTGGTAATTTTTTAAAAGTCTAACTGCCACATGTTGTTGAAATTTCACTGTGGAACAGAAATATCTGCTCTGTTATTCCTCTAAACTTATTACCTTTTGCTACTCTGAGTTAATGACTAAAATTAATATGCAAAGATATACATGGGTGTCCTTCCATGACTATATTACTCTCATCCTTTCTTTTTTCTTCTTCTACTTTTATTGAGATATAATGGACATATAGCATTACATATGAGATATAATGGACATATAGTATAAGTTTAAATGGGGCATCCCTCATAGCTCAGTTGGTAAAGAATCCACCTGCAATACAGGAGACCCTGGTTTTATTCCTGGGTTGGGATGATCTGCTGGAGAAGGGATAGGTTACCTACTCCAGTATTCTTGGGCTTCCCTTGTGGCTCATCTGATAAAGAATCCACCTGCAATGCAGGAGACCTGGGTTCAATCTCTGGGTTGGGAAGATCCCCTAAAGCAGGGAAAGGCTACCCACTCCAGTATCCTGGCCTGGAGAATTTCATGGACTCTACAGTCCGTGGGGTCGCAAAGAGGTGGCCACGACTCAGCGACTTTCACTTCACTTCATTTCATACGTTTAAAGTGTATATGATTTAACTTACAAATATCATGAAGTGATTATATGATTTGTGAGCATTCACCATCTCATATAGATATAAAATCAAAGAAATAAACACCTATCTCCTTGTGATGAGAACTTTTAGGATTGACTCTCAATTTTCATATAGTATAACTTACAGCAGTGTTCACTGTATTACTATTTATCATTGTTGTGTATTACAGCTCTGGTACTTATTTATCTTGTAACTGGAAGTTTGTACCTTTCAACTGCCTTCAGCCACTCTCCCCACGCCCATTCCCTACACACTGGCCTCTGATAACTACGAATTTGATATCTTTTTTATGAGACTGTGTGTTCATTTGTTTCTGAAGTATAATTGACCTACAACATTATGTTAGTTCTTTGTACACAGCATAGTGATTTGGAATTTCTATACATTTCAAAATGGTCACAATGGTAAGTCTAGTTATCATTCATCCTGAATTTCATGTAACCATAAAGTAGTGGCTAAGTAATAGTCAAATTGAAGTATATTGTAGTATTAAGACTTTGGGGATATTACTAAAAAAAAAAAAAACCCTATGAAAGAATTCCAAGGATTACTCTTTAGTTATGTTTTAGATCATCTTTCTATCTTCCTCAAGAATATTTGGTTTTAATAAACAGTGTATATTATACATAATCTTTCTTTTTTCCCTCATACTCAGAGTTTTAATATTAGTAGAGTCACTCAGTGGATGTGTTTGCCAGCCACACCATAGCCATCGTCTCAAATGACATTACCCATCTGACCACTAGTCACATCTAGGTTTTGTATTATTTTAATTTTTTGAACTTTGGAGCATAACCTACTAACAGTGTTGGGATAGTTTACATTGAAGGGAGTTAGCCATGCATATACATACATCCGTTCTCCCTCAAACTCCCCTCCCATCCAGGCTCCCACATAGCTTTGAGCAGAGTTACATGAAGTCATATCTCAGTTTACAGCTCTGACCTGTGTGATTCTAAGGCATACATATGGCTTTGTTTCTCTTGAAGAAAATATTTTAAGAGTGTAAAGGTTTAGATGTCAGAGAATTGTCCTGAAATTTGTTTTGAATAATATCCTACCACTCTTTTTTTCAGTAAAATCATTTTCCCTTGAATTCTTAATGCATTATTTAAGCTTATACTTCATTTTCTTTTCCTTTTTCCCTTGTTTTTTTTAGCAAGATTTTCCTTTTATCTTGTTACTCTGTGTTAGCCAACAGATCTAGTATGCAAAGTTTGCTTTTATACTCACATTTATTCCTTACTGAATAAATAAAGAAATTTTCAGTACATTATGGTTATTTTTTGGAACAGTTTACTTGATAAATGTGAAAATATTAAAATTGTTTTTCTTCTCTGTTGATTATCAAATAGTGATTATTTAAACTATTAGAGGCTATTAAGTATATATATGAAACCAAATAGTGTTTCATGTATTAAGCACTAATATGCTCTAAGTTTAGTCAGAAATCATGTATTTGTTGACATATAATGGCAAAATAAGTGACAGGACTTGACTTTAGCAAAACATTATTGAATATGTAAAAACAGACAAGCAACCTTTGGTCCCACATTTCATGTGTTGGTATAGAAAATGTATAAATATATATATATGTACATACACACACATACACACAGATGTGTATACCATGTTACCCCCGTATGTCTCATCTCAGAAGAAAAACTAACAACACAAAGCTTAATTAAAGAGACATTCTCTGGCAGTATTAAATAACCTTTAATTATTAAGAAGACAGCATTTTTACCTTTCATCTTATACTCCAGATCGTCGTATATGCTGGCTTATATGTAAATTAAACCATATTAGTAAAACTAGATCTATCTACACTACCAATATGATTAAATTACATGAGGCAAAATGTAACAAAATTTGTATATACAGATCTTCTCTAACTTATGTTGGAATTATACTAATGCAAGTTGCTTCAGTTGTGTCCGACTCTTTGCAACCCTGTGGACCGTAGCTGCCATACTTCTCTGTCCACGGAGATTCTCCAGGCAGAACACTGGAGTGGGTTTCCATGCCTTCCTCTAGGGGATCTTTCTTACCCAGGGATCGAACCCTCATGCATCCCTTATGTCTCCTACATGGGCAGGCAGATACTTTACCACCAGAGCCACCTAGGAATCTACTTGTATGTTGTATAAGTATGTTGGAGTTAATACTCAATAAATTCACTGTAAGTTGAAAAATATAAGTAGAAAATGCATTTTAATACACCTAACCTAAAGTGCTCAGAACATTTATATAGCCTACAATTGGGCAAAATCATTTAACACAAAGGATGATTCATAATAGAGTGTTGAATAGCTCATGTAATTTATTGAATACTGTTCTGAATGTGAAAAACAAAATGGTTTTCTGGATATAGATAGGTTGTGAGTGCATCCGTTGTTTATCCTTACTATTGCCTAGCTGACTTGGAGCTGCAGCTCACTGTTACTGCCTTGCTTCATGAGAGTATCATACCACATATTGCTAATCTGGGAAAAAATCAAAATTCAAAATTAGAAGTATGGTTTCTACCTAATTGCTTTCACACCATCATAAAGTTGAAAACTCCCAAGTTAAGCCATTATAAGTCAGGGACCATCTGTATTGCATTCTGCTTCTCAGTTATGTATCTATTGATCAATTTTATAAATGTTATATAAACAGGGAGCAAAAGACCGTCAACAAGTTAATATTTAGATAGTGGTACAGTAGTAGTTGCTACTAGGTCTCAGTACAAATTGCTCACCTTCCCTCCATCCATATGCATAATTTCAGTATGCATCTGATATTCCTGTGCCTGCATAAAATACTCTATAGTTTTACAGTGAATTTTAGTGGTACAGTTTTTTGAAACTGGACATGTGTGTCAACTATCTATTGCTGCGTAATGAACTACCCCCAAAACTTCATTACTCAAAACAACAAGTATGCTCTTCAGGCAGGATTCAGCAGTTAACAGCTGGTCTATGCCCTGATGCGCACCTAGGGCATCTGCACTGAAGGAGGGGGCTGAAGGAGCCTTGTCCAAGATGATGCATTCCTGTGATTGGTGGGCTGGTTCAAGTATACAGAATACTGCATACCACTGGAAACTGTCTACTAGTTGCTGCTGCTGCTGTGAAGTCGCGTCCGACTCTGTGTGACCCCTTAGACGGCAGCCCACCAGGCTCCCCCATCGCTGGGATTCTCCAGGCAAGAACACTGGAGTGGGTTGCCATTTCCTTCTCCAATGGATGAAAGTGAAAAGTGAAAATGAAGTCGCTCAGTCGTGTCTGACTTCACTAGTTGACTTGACCTAAATCTCTTTTACACAGACATACAAGATCTGTTAAGAACTTTGATTTTCCTGCCTGGAAGGTATTAGGCACAATATAGGTAACAGGCTAAGTGAATCTTTGCTTAAAAATAACACTCCTAGCCATTCTGAGAGCAAAATTCAGAACTGGTTCATATCACTGCTACTCATATTCAGGCAGTCAAAACTTAATAACATGGCCATATCTAGCTTAATAACATTGCCATATCTACCAGACAAGGCTGGTAGTATAGTCTTGAGCAGGGGGTCCTTATGCCTAGCCAGAACTCTATTCTTGTACAAGAAGGAATGAGTTTTTAGTGAAAACTAGCAGTCTTTCATAAATTTCCAGACTGATTACTCTTTCTTTTGTTTATATAAAGTAAGCAAAAATATCTGTACATAATTTCACTTAAAGCATGGATCCTACCATTTTGTAAAGGTGAGTTTTTCTAATACAGAAATTCCATATGTATCTCTGAATATACCATGCCTAGATCAATGCCTTGAAAAAAAAAAAAAGTGGGTGCTTAATAAACATTAGTTAAATGGCTGAATATTCCAGCTTTCAAAACATCCACATTATCACCAATTATATTTGTTTACTCCCAATGTACAGAGACTTAGCAAATAGATGAATGCTGAAAAAGGGCAAATTTAACTTCTAATTTGGAATACAAGAAAGACTACTCAATTCTTCCAAATTCTTAGTCAGTAAAAAACAGCTATCAAAGCCAGTAACTCTGGCAGAAAAAAAATGCCCAGTTCCAAGGGATGTGATGTTTTCATATGTAGACTCATTACTGTTCTAGAAATAGCTGAACTGTGAGCAATGCCTAGCCAAAGACAACATTAAAGGTTTTGAGAGAAAAGTTTTTGTGATGTACACAGTTTCATTGGTCCTGTACCAGTATTTTCATATGTTTCTCCTTTCCTTTACAATTATAGCTCAGTTGGCTGATGCACTGGTTTCCAGTCGTTCTGCATTGAGCTATTTTCATTCTAGCACATAGTTATTTTCAGTCTCACCTGGAAATGAGTGCAGTGACCACCTGATGATACTGATTCCATCTAACCTTCTTTGTATTCCAAGATGGAGCACACGTTATTTTTGGTTTGACACTGCATTGTATTGATTCTAAGAATTCAGTGCAAGACTTTCTTTTTTTTTTGGTCTAGCCTCAGGAGTCTGTCAGAATGACATAGCCATTAAAATGTAGGTTTGACAGTAGCACAAAGTCAGAAGCATTTGTACATTGTTTATGCCAGGAGTTGCTGCACTCAGATTTCAACTTGGAAGATGACTCTAGAATAGTTCAGGATATAGAAGTATTTCTCAAGAGTTAAACATATTTATTTTTATGTTTGTTCCACGTCCATTTGTGAGATGTTTTATATGGTCACATGTAATTAATGTATCACAGGTTAATAGTTTCTCTTGCCAACGCCTTTCTCCTCTGGCCCTGGCTGCCTTCTTGCCTCTCCCTCTCCAGTGTCTCTTCAGAGCACAGAATGGTAGAGGATTCTTCCAGTATTTCAGGGTTGACTGAAAACCACAGGAGATGACCCCAAGTAGTTCCATGAGAAGGGCTCAAGTAGAAAGAGTAAATACAGATCCAAATATTCCTTGGTACTTAGGAATTCTTCTTAAAAAGGAAAAAAGAGTTAAAATTAAGGCATCCCTTTCTTTTATATTTAGGAATTCAGAAATCTTTGTGGGATTTAGAATGTTTTTAAATCTAAGAAATGCAAACCATTTACATTTATAGTCTACTGACAAATGCTGACATTTCCAGAAATTTCACTGTTGAACGAAACGGCTGATCATCCTTACCTCCCCATAAAGAAGTGTGCCTTAACATTCTTAACATTGTCTTAACATTGCTCATATTAAGCTGCTTTCTTTCCAGAGATTTCCTTGAAGGAACTGGAGAGGAAGATATTGAGAAATTATATTCTACTTAACATTTCCATAATCCTCAATCAAAGTATGACAGTAATTAAAGTGTATTTCTGTCCTTACCAACTTCAGTTCTTTATTCAATGTAATTTTTCCAGGGAGGCCATTCTAACTAAACTAAATTACTATGCCCATTACTATACGCTTTATTTTTCTTCTGAGCAAGTGTCACTGTCTAACATACTACATACTTTATTTGTTGTCTTGTTTGACATCTCCCTTCCCCCACCAGAGCATAAGCTCTTTGAAAGTAGTGACTTTTAGTCTGTCTTGACTATTGTCTAGATTCCCAACAGCTAAAGCAGTGTCCGCTACATAGCAGACTCTCAATAAATAGTTGTTACATGAATAATTGAATGACATGTTGAATAAATATGCACATTATATTTACTTAAAATTTCATGTTATTTATAAGATTTTCCAATTTATTGTCAAAGAATTTTGGTATTATTCACATTTATGTTACTTTAGTTTGACTCTTGAAGGAAAGATGATGACATGGGAAAATTGCCCAAAATGATAGAAATTATAATTGTTTTATTTTATAATGGACAACTTAATGAAGAGTTTTAATATTTTTAATTATCTTTACATTTGAGTAACTTATTTTTTTGCCTGTAGGTCATTGCATAAGCCAAATGGGGACTTTTGCACTAAATCTTAGCACATGGTTCTCCTTATAGCTATACACCCCTCCCCTGAGTCTTTTCATTATGCAATCTATTAAGATAGCAGCATGAAATCCAAGTTTTCCTTTATAAATTGATTAGGAAAATAATTCTTCAAAATGTCCTTTTGTGAATGACAAAGATAGGGAAACCTTGATCACAACAAGTTTGGAGAAAATGAATATTCTCTTCTAACTTGTATCGTTTAACAGTTGAAGATTTCCTTTTTCAGTAAGCAGTGAAACTTCTCTTTGTTTTAATATTATAAACCTCTCCCTGAATTAGTGCCTGTCTTTTCTTAATAGGATACTAGTGATAATAGATTATTATTTTTGCAGTTATTATTATTACTATCACTCATGATAATTTTGTGATGTTTTTGATCATCATTACAGAAGAATAACAGTCATCAGCATACATTTATATAATCAAAGAAAATATATGATATTCTTAGGCTAAAACTGGGCTTGTCTTGTGGCTCAGCTGGTAAAGAATCCACCTGCATTGCTGGAGACGTGGGTTCAATCCCTGGGTTGGGAAGATCCCCTGGAGAAGAGAAAGGCTACCTACTGCCTGGAGAATTCCATGGGTAGTATTGTCCATGGAGTCACAAAGAGTCAGACGTGACTGAGCAACTGTCCCTTTCACTTTAGACTAAAGTTAAGTAAAATTCTCAGCTAAATTAGTGTTAGTTGGCCGTTACCTGTTTTCCATAGAACTAGATTATTGTAAATGTGTTTATATTTTTAAAGTTTTGATATATTTAACTTTTTAATTGAACAGGTTGTCTTTTAAGTGTTTGCTAATTATTTCTAGGATAAATGGAAATTTAAAGCACCCAGTATCTATTTCAAATTATTGATAAAGTAGAAAATTGTATGGTGATATAGAAATTAACCCTGCCCCTGGGAAAAGCATCTTTATATAATTGAATAAAAGCCAACTTTTAAATTCAGCTGTGTAGAGTTTTCTAGGATCAGTGAAATATACCTGCTGATGCAAATGAGAGTGTAGCAAGAAGTATTTTGGCCTAACATCATCAGCATAATCTATCGCCTATGCCTCAGTGCCAACATGAGGCATTAGTATGCAAAGTAGGTTCCCAATAAGTATATGCTGAATGAATGTGTGTGCATAAATCTCCTTTCCGCAGCAAGATAGAGGCCTGGGTCTGTGACTTAAATTGTGATAAGAAAGGGCTATGATCAAGGTAGAAGATAAGACCTGTTTGTAGTTTTAGGTAGGGGACAAAAGGGAACCAAATTAAAGCCCAAGCCAGGAAATTTGGGGATAAAAGGACAATTGGAAAACTTTAAATCCATANTGTGACTTAAATTGTGATAAGAAAGGGCTATGATCAAGGTAGAAGATAAGACCTGTTTGTAGTTTTAGGTAGGGGACAAAAGGGAACCAAATTAAAGCCCAAGCCAGGAAATTTGGGGATAAAAGGACAATTGGAAAACTTTAAATCCATAGGAGCTGATTGAGAACAAAAACCACCCCAGTGAAGGTTCTGCTGTAGACATCAGTCCAGGTGGACGAGAGCAAAGCTGTTTATATGGGCTTCCTTGGGTGTGTTCTCAGAGATGTGAGTTTGCTCTACAGTAATTCTGTCTTTGAATGAGTGATAGTTCTTTCTGATCATCTAAAATAAATTAATATAAGCCTATTTCTTGATGAGTATATATGTATATATATTCTAGAGTTTACTAGACTTTACTCCTTGCTTTATCATTTTTATGTACAAAATATTGCTTCCATGTTGTTCTATGTAATTATCTAGGGCTACTGAGAAAAGAATACAAGTAGACAACACATAAATAATGCATTTTCAGTAAAGAGAGGCCAATGACCTTAACCCACACAGTAGAAAAGAAGAATTTACAGTGTCCAGTAAGGAAAGTAAGAGGATAATGATCTTCACATAACATGTTCAATAGAGTGGGCTTAGTGGATTCAAAGGTTTAGTGGATTCAAAGGGGTTCCCTGGTAACTCAGTAGTAAAGAATCTGCCTGCAGTGTAAGGGACACAGGAGGCACAGGTTAGATCCTGGGTCAGGAAGATCCGTGGGTCAGGAAGATCCCTGGAGAATGAGTGGCAACCCACTCCAGTATTCTTGCCTGGAGAGTTCTATGGACAGCAAGTGTGGCAGGCTTCAGTCCATAGTGTCTCAAAGAGTTGGACACAATGGAAGTGACTTAGCACACAACACACAGTCGATTCAAAAGCTCTATAAGATAGCAGTTACTTAATTTTCTGTGTGCTAAAAATTATTCAGTTTAAAAATCATTCTTTAACCCAACTTGTTAATTTCATTTAGAATTAACGTGTATTTGTATTGGTTTCACAGTTTTGTTGTATTTAAATTGTAGCATTTTAGTTATTTTAGGCTTATGACAATTATAAGCAGAA
>SJYV01018284.1:565238-585226 GCA_006410875.1 Neotragus pygmaeus | reverse complement strand
ATAAAGTCTGACACTGTTTCCACTGTTTTCCCATCTATTTCCCATGAAGTGATGGGACCAGAGGCCATGATCTTCGTTTTCTGAATGTTGAGCTTTAAGCCAACTTTCTACTATCTACTAATTAAAATATAAAAATGTATGATACAGAGTTTCTAAAAATGGCATATTCCTTGTTTCTAGGGATACATTCCTTATGATGATCATTCCGATCACAATGATGATGATTGCTATAACTTAAGGACCACCTACTAGTGGTCTGGTTTATGTTATATAATCAGTGCTTATATATTTTACCTAATTTAATCCCCATGGTAGTCTCATGAGAAAGACATAGTTATCATTCCTGTCTTATAGATAAGAAAAGCTGAGTCTTTTAGAGCTTAGATAATTGAGCTAAGAGTACACAGTTTTTGCAAAGTGGAACTGGATGGGATTCAATTTAATCTCTAAGCAACATAATTCCCCTCAAAAGTTATGTTAAAACATCTTTATGTTTAAGATCCAGCATTAAATAATATAATAATGTAAAGATAACTTAAGTAATTAGAAGATAGTTATGACTTTTCATTTTTTTCATTTTGTGTATCAATGAATATGCCTTTGTTCATAATTTTTTACTTGTTCAGTAATAGATACAAATGAAGCCTATTTGTCATTCATTATTCTCTGGATAATTCACATTTAAAATTTACATATATTAGAAGTGGATGATATTGCTCTTTCTTTTCCATTCATCTATATAACAAAAATCCAAAAATATCAAATATAAAAAACTTGGTTTTTAGAATGTTTTAAAAGAGGATATCTCTTAAAAGTTAGACCTGTTAATATTTTCCAGATTTACTATGTGGATATTATGAGTAATTTTTCCTTATATTTAATTTGTTCTCCAGGCTTTTTTATATAAAAAGATATTTATCACAACAAAGCCAGTGGTAATGACTTTNAAAAACTTGGTTTTTAGAATGTTTTAAAAGAGGATATCTCTTAAAAGTTAGACCTATTAATATTTTCCAGATTTACTATGTGGATATTATGAGTAATTTTTCCTTATATTTAATTTGTTCTCCAGGCTTTTTTATATAAAAAGATATTTATCACAACAAAGCCAGTGGTAATGACTTTGAGAATGATTTTCTTTCTGGGATGATTTCTTTTTCGATTCTAGGATTGCTCCTTCAGAACTATCAAAAGTACCATTATTTCTCTTGTAATGTTTATGTTAATATTAGTTTATAGGTCAGAGGTGATGTTGCCATTTCACATAACTACTATATTTGTTGTTGTTTAGTTGCTAAGTTGCATCTGACTCTTTTGCAACCCTACGGATTATAGCCCACCAGGCTCCTCTCTGTTCATGGGATTTCCCAGGCAAGAATACTGTAGTGGGTTGTCATTTCCTTCTCCTGGGGATTCTCCCCACCTAGGAATTGAACTTGTATCTCTTTCATTGGCAGGTGGATTCTTTACCAGTGAGCCACCAGTGAAGCCCTTTAACTACTGCCTATAAAATACTAAAATTGATGTATACAAATATCATAGAATTTAGAGATGTTTTATTAATCCTAAGCTATTTGTCAATCTGTCCTATGTGGATTCCAGTGGTAAGAATACATATTTAAAGCAAATATAATTTTTATATTAAATTTATATTTATTACCATACTGTGTTTCATTCACTTTTTTCTTCCAAACACTGTAATGGAGATGTTTGATACTCAGAATGAAAAACGAGTTAATAGGGTGAAGTTTGATAGTCTCAATTTCTCTTATTTTGTTTTCTGAACTGTCCACAGTACCCAGACTTTTTGAGTTAATGAACTTTGAATTAATTTCCCATCTAATGGAACTATGTGACCCTGAAAAATATTTAATTTCTTTGTGCCCTAGGATACATGTATATATAAAATGGGAGATAAGAGTAGATGACTATCAGACTTGAGAGAATTAAATCAGATACCAGTATGTTAATTGCCTGCCATAATACCAGGCTCATAGAGACTGTGAATATTAGTTACTTTTACCTAATAAGTACTGAAAAAATCATTTAAAATTCTTTACTTTTAATCTTTTAGATAGTGTCACAAGGAGAGATTTCTTAGTATCATGCAGAAATTGACTTTCACATCTCTTTAAGCAGGTAAAAAGCAGACATGTACTGTTCAAAGTTTTACATAATGTTTGCAATATTTAATGTACTTTCTTTCCTCTTTATTTTGTATCAGTATAACCCTGGTAACCTGTAATTTGTTTAAACATCACATATCCTATGGGATTGATTATGAAACTTTGTGAGAATATAAGATTTTGATATTTCAGACAAATTACTTTGTTTTGGTGTTTAGGTTTCTTTAAATTTTTTTTTCATGTGATGATTTTGTCAACACCTCATTGAAATATCTCCAGATAAAGCCATTAAATCACAGGGTGATTAAGGTGTATTCTTTTCTATTTTTAATACTTGCAATGTATTCTTAGAATTTCTTGCAACTCTATTGTGTTTAGTAATCCACAGATTACTCCAATCACCATAAACATCAAATGGTGAAATTTCTGGAAGGGAAGCAACTTTTCACACTAGTTTTAAAAATGCATGATTTCATAAGGGAAATAAATGTGATAAATTAATATAGGAGATAGTATATTCTGTTTTAGGACATAAATAATCGTTCTAAGTATATGCTATAATGAATTTACAGGAGGAAAAATAACCAGGAATGAAAAAGACTTCTAGCAACTATCTGTTAGATCTTCCTGCTGTCAAATCACCACTTAAACCATCTAAATCAAATGAAATGTTCATATACATCTTAAGATTAATGTTGCCTTTGACTGGATGAGAAGAAAAGTAGTTTCTTTTAGCTTTATTGGAAGCAGATAGATTCTTCTTTGGCTACTTGATTGTCAGAAATATGCTGTCTTATGCCATTCAAATTAATGATGCTGTTTAGATTCCCCATTAATGAAACTCTCTTACTTCTAAGCCCTCAAACTTTGGTGCTTAGCTATGTGGGAGTTTATTCCTAAAGATTTCTAGTTTCACATATTACTGCAAGGTCACATTATTTCTGCAAGAATTTGGCTTTGTTTGTATTTTTTAAAAATCTTCAATGTATGGTGAACTCAAAAAAATTATTCCACCTTCTTTAGTTACAGTTTTACATTGAACATGATAAACATATTTGAGACAGTTTTCAGTAGCTGTTCTAATATTTAATTTCAAACTCAAGGTTACTCAATATAAGTAAATGTTAACTAGTAAAATGGCTCCAGTTCTTTGACTTCTTATTTAATATTTAAGGTAGGAACCTTAACATTGGCTTGGATTATTAAATAATTAGATTTTCCAGTGACATAGAAATTGTATTTTTTTTCCTCCCTAACCGCAGTTGCACAAAATTTTGTGCTCTATGCATGTAAGTTGCCTATTTTACTTGGGTCTACTTTTTATGTTCACTTACAACTTCCAACAGAGCAAATTCCAGAAGTTCAGCCATACATTGAGGTAAATAGTTTACCCAAATTTAATAGCTGAACTTCCAAATATAGTCAGATTAATAGGTTCAAGTCCATAGTCTGATCTGGCCACATGCAAGCAATTACTTGTTTAATTTGATCCATGTAGATAGCTAAGTTGGCCAGTGTCAAACCCAATATTTACTCTTTGACCTAAATGTACATTCTGTATTAGTCAAATTAATTATAAGATCAATTGGTTTTCCTCCTATTGTTGAAGACATTATGTGAAGCTCTGTTTAGGGCTTCACAGAGTCGATTGTTATGCCTCAGCTAATAGTTTACTGATTTATATCCTCAGGGTCAAGAAGTGTTTTTTATGTTAAATGTCTGTGACACTCTGCTGACTTAGCCTGGAACAATTCCAAATGATTTACTCTTTGGGATCGCTGCTGCTGCTGCTAAGTCGCTTCAGTCATGTCCGACTCTGTGCGACCCCATAGACGGCAGCCCACCAGGCTCCCCCGTCCCTGGGATTCTCCAAGCAAGAACACTGGAGTGGGTTGCCATTTCCTTCTCCAATGGATGAAAGTGAAAAGTGAAAGTGAAGTCTCTCAGTCGTGACCTCGTGGCCTGCAGCCCACCAGGTTTCTCCGTCCATGGCTTTTCCAGGCAAGAGTACCGGAGTAGAGTGCCATTGCCTTCTCCGTTGGGATGGCTATACCAATTATATTTTAGCATCAATAATAAGACTTTATTATATGATTTATTTTTCAGTAGAAAATTAGTCATCTAACTTGAATTTATAGTTTTCACTGAGTTTATATTTTTAACTAACTAGATTATTATTTGTGAGTTTTTATTAACATCAGGAAATGGTGTAACTTCCAGCCAGCTCAGTTAATTAGATGGTAAGTATTCAGTATTCCTGAGTTTAATTTAGGTTTTGTGTGTGTGTCTTAATATAATACTCTAAATAATTTTTGTGTTTTTAACAAGTGTGAGCCATTAGTCATAGGGTGATTCAGGGGCAAGAGCAAGAAACTTTCAGATCCATCTCTGACATCCTATGGAATACCATAACCATGTTATAAAACACACCAGACATTAATGGGATTTTGTTGTTATCGTTATTTTACTGAATGACCTGTCTTGCTAAATGATTTCACTATTCTATTTTATTAGTAGTTAGCATGTCCCTCTAGGCTCTGGAAAGTCAAGCTATCCACATTTAATTATTTTTCATTTTCTTTAAGTTAATCTTTCTGAGCTGTTTCTGTGTTACTTATCTGATTTTCTTCCTTAGTTTATCTACAGGTTGCTAGGAATGAAGACCCTATGTACACATTTTATTCTCCATTTGACTTTACTTTGTTGAAAGGTGATGTAGCAGTCAATATAAAAGTGCTATTTTAACAGCTAAAATTAGCTAAATTCAAGTTCAATTTGGAGTCTGCTTATTAAAGTCATTCACCAAAGTAGAAAAAATCATTTTAATAAGGTTTGAAACATACCCAAGAATATTGCTAAAGACCCTGGAATGTATGACTAGATATTTTTAACAGATTCCCCACTTAATCAGTGAGTAGTTGGTACTTCTTTCCCTTATTCCACTGTTACATAAGGTTTTTTGACTACAACTACAATACAAATACAAAACAATACAATACAAAGTTAGAAACTTCTAACATATGTTTTTCTTTCTCTTGTATCATGGTCCTGTCAAGTGATGGACTCAGTGGTAGTGCTATAAAAAGTCTCTACGTTTGCCAAGTTTAACCGTGGTCCTCATTTTCTTTAAAATGTGCTAGTTAACAACTAAATCGTAACTTTGGTTAATCTGTTTACTTGGTGATTGAGGTCAAACCTCTAATGAAAGGCAATGGAATGAACATATTCAAGTTGTAATTTTAGCATTTCTGTTGGATGGGTTTACTTAAATAATCCTAATGTCCTGGTAATTTGTATCTGTAAGAGTTTGAAATGAGTATAAAGTGCTCTGTAGCTATTGCTTCCTTTTTTGTTTGTTTAACTCTATATGAGCAAATCAAGGTCCTTTATGGAAAAATAGAAACAGAGAAAGACATATAGACTCAGTCATTTAAAAACCGCTTTGAAGGCAAAGAGGTCTTTAAGGATAAAATAATAACCAATTTCAATATTAGAGGCAACTCTATTATTAAAACTGAGTGTGAAAACTTTCTACAAAAGGAAAATTTATTGGCAGAAAAAGACACGCATAGCAAATATCATAATAGTGTATTCAAATAATCATGGCAATTGATATGACACCCACAGTCTTCCGTATATTCCAGATGAGCAAAGAAAAAAGTAAACATTATTATCTATGTATTTAAATGATGTTCATAGTGATTTGCATGGTAGTTTTGACCACTTTGGCTTCATTGCTGTGGTTCACCCTTCTGGATTTCTGATTGTTTTACTTCCCTAATAGAATCACTAACCAACTAGACAACTACCCAGGAAACCAACCTACCTACCTTCCTGCTTCTACTGCCTATTGTATAAGCAAACAAGAAATAAATACGTTCTATGGGAAACAAACTAACAAGTGAAAGCAGTCTCTAGCTCTTGATTATATAGGATGAAATGAAAATTCATTAGTGTGTTTTGTTCCGTTTTGCTCATTTTTCNGCTTCTACTGCCTATTGTATAAGCAAACAAGAAATAAATACGTTCTATGGGAAACAAACTAACAAGTGAAAGCAGTCTCTAGCTCTTGATTATATAGGATGAAATGAAAATTCATTAGTGTGTTTTGTTCCGTTTTGCTCATTTTTCTTTTTCAGAGTTATCTCATATAGCTCTTAGGGTCAGTGCAAAACCAAATGCAAAGGAGCCTCCTTCCGCCCAGGGACTCGGTTGTTCCTCCAGTGCCCCTGCTTTTGCAGCTTCGTTTGGTTTTCTTCTCCATCAGCTCAGCCTAAGTCAATCTAAGTCACTTCTCTGACCCTTTTCCCTCCTGTGCTGTGCTTAGTCATGTCCAACTCTTTGCAACTCCATGGACTGTAGCCTGACAGGCTCCTCTGTGCGTGGGGATTCTCAAGACAAGAATACTGGAGTGGTTTGCCATGCCCTCCTCCAGGGGACCTTCCCGATCCAGGGATCAAACCTGTGTCTCATTATCTCTTCTGCTTTATAAGACAGGTTCTTTACCACTTGCGACACCCGGAGTGAAGTGAAGTGAAAGTTGCTCAGTCATGTTCGTGCCCCCAAGGACTATTCTTTGTGACCCCAAGGACTATACTGCTGCTGCTGCTAAGTCACTTAAGTCGTGTCCGACTCTGTGCAACCCCATAGACGGCAACCCACCAGGCTCCCCCNAAGTTCACTGACAGAGCTTTAGAAGAAACATAACGGTATCTGCACCTACCTGTCAGCCAGGAATGAATCATTCTTGAATTTACTAAAAATGACATGATCATGGCATAGTAATGAACGCTGGGGAGGATTTTAAGATACCATTTGGCACCAGAGCCTCTCATTAGTACCATGGGTCTGATTACTTGTTAGTACATGTCATTTTTCTAACCTTTACAGCATTGCTGGTAGGATACAGCAAACACCGAGTATCTCTACATTTGTGACATGTCTTAATGCCACATCTCTTGATAAAAAATACCATTTATAGCTTGTTAAATTTTTTGAACATGTTTTAAAGATGATGAAATGGTGTAAAGCAAGGAAAATGAGAAAAATCGATAGATTTTGTGAAAAATAAGTTTGCTAATAAACTGAATGGGAAGAAGTGCTTGTTTTTTGTCAGTCCTTCTATCCTGGTGAGGCAGCATCCCACAGGGGCAAGAGCGGGGGATTCAGGCTAGGAGTCGAGACCCAGCTCTGCCAAAAATAACGTTTCTCTTAACGTCTCTTAGATGCTTTTTTGATGTGTGCGATATAAGAAAAGAGTTATATGATTCTTTTATTATTACACCTGATTTTTTTTAAGGGCTTTTTCTGAATGTTTTTTCTTGTATCCCTCTCTCTCTGTTGATAAATCAAATAACAAGTGTCAGACGTGGTGATAGGCACCACAGGTAAAATCAGGGACTTCATTGTATAGATGTAAAGATAATATTGTGACACGCCAGTGGATTCATTCAGCTCCAAATTCATATTTGACTGTATAAAAACTCTTTGGAGAATGAATTTAACAAAGTTTGATGCTGTTTATTTGTGGTTGAAAAGATGATGGAGAGAAGGTAATGGACTTGTGATTTAAATGCCTCCACCTGCATTTCATAAGTTAACAGGAGAAAGTGAAGGATCCATGTTTTTTTCAAAAGAATCAGAAATAAAAACATCCAGTATAGCTTTAGTATTTTAAAGACCAAAGCATGTAATAAAAATTGTGCAAAAGTAAGTCTTATACGTTATTTGTTACTTGTACTTCTAAAGTTAACATTTACCATGTGCTACTTCAAAAGTCTGTCACTGCTGATACCTCGTGTGGCAAATCCCAAGGGATCCTGACTATCATATGATATTTCCTCAAGGGTAATTTGTAGTNTAAGTCTTATACATTATTTGTTACTTGTACTTCTAAAGTTAACATTTACCATGTGCTACTTCAAAAGTCTGTCACTGCTGATACCTCGTGTGGCAAATCCCAAGGGATCCTGACTATCATATGATATTTCCTCAAGGGTAATTTGTAGTGGGGCAGGTCCAGTAGGCTGAGTGTAGCAGATTAATAAGCAAGGATTAGAAACAAGAAAGAGTGATGTAAAATACATCTTACTCAAAGATGGCATCTTATTCTGATGACTTGCCAAAAATGCAGAATAATTTTTAATTTGCAGTTAAAGAAAAAACACATTCTATGTATATTTACATAAATGTGTCAAGTAAGAGGAGTAAACAAGCACTAAAATATATCAGTTACATGCATACCATTATAAGGTTATATCTGCCAAATTTATAACAATAAATGTCACCTTCAAATCAAAATTAAGAGCACAACAGGCTTTTTTAAAAGTCTGATTTATCAGGTAGTTACTGAACTACCTGTCATCATATGACTAATTTGTCTTTCTAAAGGCAGAATCATGACAGATATTAAATGTAGAATGAAGGTAGGAGTATTCAATACTTTTCAAGGTAGTGGTTTAGACATCAGAAAAGCTCCTGGGGAAATACCATATGCTAGTGTGACTATAAATTGCATTGAGAGTTCATTGGTTTCTGTCATGGTATGGTAGGTATCGGTTAGTGATAAAAGTGAAGGGAAATTCATTTGTTTGTAACTTTCATTTTTCAGTTATGTGCTCTCTGGTAGATGTATTTGTCTTACAGAGGCAGAAAGGTGCTACTTTAGAATTCAGTTCTAATCACATAAAAATATTTTAATATAATTTATTTGTTCTCCAGTGGAACAGGAGAGATATAAAATATCTGATGAAGTAACTATGATGCATCAATAGTTAGTCATAGTCACAATGGATTAAATTTGCCTTTACTTCTTGAATACAGTTATTTTTCCTTGTCACAGAATAATTATTTCAAATAAAATTCAAAGCTCTAGCTTTAAGATATGCATTATTTCTTCTAGGAATCTTAAAGTCAGCCCCGTTTGCACAACATAAAATATGTAAATTCCCCATCATTTGAAATTCTCTTTCACTGCATTAATATAAATTTCCACATAGAATAAACACCANTAAAATTCAAAGCTCTAGCTTTAAGATATGCATTATTTCTTCTAGGAATCTTAAAGTCAGCCCCATTTGCACAACATAAAATATGTAAATTCCCCATCATTTGAAATTCTCTTTCACTGCATTAATATAAAAGCTTATGATTTTAGTAAATCCCTTCTGCTGGTTTAGTAGCAACAACAAAAGATGAGTCATTTATCGTGTGCCTGCTATATGTACTTGCCCTGAGTGAATAGGAAGAGAATCCAGGTACAGGTCAAAGTGTTTGAAGAAATTTTTTGAAAAGCAAAACATATGCATGGTAAACATTTAAATAACTTCTAATCAACAGCAGAAATATGTGACAAAGTAGTGCATGTTAATTGCAAAAGTAATGACTTAGGCAATGATTGCTAAGGAGTTCACAGGAAAAGATCACTTCATTGAGGAGGTGAGCTTCACATTAAACCACAGGTAGAAACTGAGCTGATTAATGAAGGATGGGTCAGGGCCAGAGAGGCCTTCTTGTCTGAAAAAATGCCCAGAGCTCAGGCAGAGAGATGAGAAAGTAACATATTTTTTTAGATAAGAGTGAGAATGGATATATGAAGAGTTTCTGTATGGAATGGAAAGGCTAGAAAATTAGCTTAGAGTCAGAGGATAATATCTTTTGAATGCCTGGTTAAGTGATTTTGATTTTATCCTTTAAATAAGTATTTTCCAGATCATAGTCATCAAAATTTTTATGATATACGATTGTTACTCTTGGGGAAGGAGTAAAGATAGGAATAAAGCTTAGAAGTTCAATGTGTTTGGGAACTTCTCAATTAAAAATAAAGTAACCAACTTCCCATACAACCAATATTCATATAGCCCTTAGTATATTAATATGCATTGTGAAACTATGAGGATACACCTTCAGATATGCTAGAAATTTAAAGCAATTTGATATTATTGAACAGTACTATATGAAGACATAAAGGTGAAGGGTGAGGCTAGAAAGTTATACTGAAGAGTTTTCACTTGATCGTGCAAGTTCTTGATTATGTAGGTGATGGAGAGTCAAGGGAGGGTTATAGGAAGATTATCATATTCAGATTTATACTTTTGAACAGCCATCCTGGTAACAAGCCAAGAGACTCCTCTAACTGCTCATTTAAGTAAGCGAGGCCTGAACCAAGGAAATAGAAGCAGAAATGGGGAAAAAAAAGTTCAGTTCAAAAATATTTAAGGAATATAATCTTAAACTCCTGATGACTGAAAGAATATGAAGGTTACAAAGGAGTTAAGAATGAATGTTGAACTTGTAACTCTGGAGATTGAGTGAAAAGCAGTATCAGTAATCAATGCAGGGAACAAAATAAGAGCTGAATGGGATGAAAGATAGAAATAATGCAAGGAGACAAACAGTGAGATATATCTGTTGTGGATGTTGGGTTTGAGGTCCCGGTAGTACAGCTAGAGGCATCTATCAATGAGATAATCAGACTTACATATCTGGAACCCAAATATGGATTCTAATAGGAAGGATATCTAATATAGAGATAAAGATTTACAAATCACTGCATGCCATGACAAAACATGTGAATTCATGGGAGGTGATGAGAACACTTATGCAGAACAATAGTGAAGATTGAAGGATCACCAAGGATATCATCTGAGAAAAAAAGAGATTAAGACTAGAATTACCCAAACATGGTATTAGAAATATTGTTTTATATTCTACTGCTGTTTGGTTCAAAACGGGACTTCCTCATTATTTCATCAGTTAGTTGTGATCATTGCCCTCCCTACCTACACACACATGCACACACGCAGAGTTTGATGTTCATATTCACTGAGGAGTATACTCAGATACAGGGCTTCCCTGGTGGCTCAGATGGTAAAGCATCTGCCTGCCATGTGGGAGACCTAGGTTTGATCCCTGGGTTGGGAAGATCCCCTGGAGAAGGAAATGGCAACCCACTCCAGTACTCTTGCCTGGAAAATTCCATGGACAGAGGAGCCTGTTAGGCTACAATCCAAGAGGTCACAAAGAGTCAGACATGACTGAACGACTTTACTTTATACTCAACTACAGATTGCTTTCTTTTTTCCCCTTCTTTCTTCATTTGAATGATACTATAGTTGTTACAGTGCTGTTTGTTAAGACAGCTATCCTTTCTCATTGAATTACCTTGCTTGTTGCTAAAAATCATCAGACCACATATGTAAAAGTCAATTTTTAGACACTATATTCTATTCCGTTCCATTAATGAATACGCCTTCATGCTAATATTATATTTGTTTCTATAGCACCACACAATAGCATTGTACTGAGTCTTTAAATGAAATAGTGTAATTCCTCCAAATATGTTCATAACAGTGCTTTTGGCTATGAAAGGCCCTTTGTAATTCCATGTACTTTTAACTTTGTCACTTTTTACAAAAATGCCTTCTGAAATTTTGATTGATATTTCATTAAATGTGTAAATTAATTTGGCAAATATGCATCTTAATAATATTGTATAATCCCTTTCATGAACATGGTATATCCCAGAACTTACTTATGTCTCTTTTTTTTTCTCAGCAATGTTCTGTAGATTTCAATGTAAATATCCTGAGCATATTTTTTATAAGTTTATTCCTATGTATTTTATGCTTTTAGATGTGACTATAAATAGCATTTTTAACTTTAAGTTTTTACTGGTCTATTATCCTTGAAGAATGTTGAGACAGTATATGTGGGGAAAAGCACACATCTCTTTACTGTTACTTTACTTTATACCTGGTTATGTGTTAACTAGTTAAAAACAAACAAACAATGTTTTTTACTTCTGTATTTTCATAGTGCATGATTAAGCATTATATAATGTACAGGTTATATTACTTATTATTTACAAAAGAAGAAATTGAGGATTGGAAATATGTGTCATTCTCAGAACTATAGAAAAAGTAGTAGCAAATGATGTAGCAGCACTTGGGCCTTATGAATCTTGTCTCTCTGGATTGTACTATTTTCCTCTCAGGTTACCTAGTTAGGACTTTTGCAACTTGTATAACTAATTGCATCTTTCAAGAGTTATATATAAATTATTTCTGCCTGAGTACTATCTAGCAGCCAATGATCAGTAGGTAAAACTGGATTAATGCGTTTTACTTCTGACACTATCATACTACATTTTATTTTTTATTTATGTTTTCCCTGCTCCAAACTAATATTAAAAAGAAGGCTTCATTATCATTACTTAGTCAGGAGTCAAGTAAAAATGGATTGATTTATAATTATTTAATTCCATTATTAGTAGACTTTATAACTGAGTCACTGAGAAGTTACACGCTTAAATCATGCAAATAAAAAAAATTAAATTCAGAATTATTGAATTGGCATGAACATAGTTTTAATATCTTGTCTCTGTCTAGGTAATCAATGATGGTGGTCTTTTGATTGGGTTATTCTCAGTTCTGCTCCTGTGTATTCAAAGTCTTGATGTATCACTTCCTTATATGTGTTGTAGGGAGAGCTTAAGAATCTTACTATACTTTACTAGGTTTGTGACTAACCTGTTACCAAGACTTTTTTATTTGGATTCACTTTTCTTATTCCTTTTGAAAAATTTATGTTTAGTACCTACACTAAACTGCTACTTGTGGTCTCCTACATAGTTTCCTTTTCTGTAATTTCTGTTTTTCTTTTCTGAGCCTGAAAATAACTGTGGCTGATGTCACTCTATTCTGAGCTCACCACTCTGTGTCATAACCAAGGATCTTTTTCTGTTGCTAGCCTTTTCTAAGACAATGCATTCATTTTGGAAATACTTCTTTACACCAGATCATGTGTTTCTCATTCACATGTTCAATATAAATTCCCTGCTTTCAGTTAGTTCTGTTGAAATCCTAACCTATGAAAAATCTTGGAAATTTCTTGATATGATATAGAAAGTGAAAGTGAAGTTGCTCAGTCGTGTCTGACTCTTTGCGACCCCATGGACTATAGCCTATCAGGCTGCTCCATCCGTGGGATTTTCTAGGCAAGAGTACTGGAGTGGGTTGCCATTTCCTTCTCCAAAGAGTAGTAATTGTGACTACTGGCACCATCCTATCAATACAGTAATGAATAAGAATATTTATTTAAGAAGTAAGATATTTAAAGGTAAACTTAACATTCACATCAATATTGACCATGTTGATAGTGGCCAGTTTATAGAAATCTGCTGAACAATCCAGTGAAATGATAATGTGCTCTTTGAGTAAAATAAAAATTTGAAGAGTTGTCGAAGACTGGAAGTTATCTAAAGCATTATTTAGATAAAATAGTTTTTCAACTAGGAAATAACTAGCAGTAGAAGAATTTTCAGGTGCTAAACAAACCATAGTTTTTTATAGACATATAAATATGTCTACATTTGCATTTTATTAGAAAAATGTGTGGTTAATTTTTAACATTTTGATATATATCAATAATTGTTCATGTGTATTTATATACACATGTATACATATATACTCATATCTAGAGAAAGAATAATCTCAAACTATTCAGTACAACATATTGAAATTATATTTCAGTCGCAATTTGATCCTTTTCATGTAAGTTATCCTTGAAATTCTGAAGAAGCATTGTACTACAGTTTATAATAAAACACCAAGAAAAAGTTCTTCAACTTAATAGGAAAAGAGAAATTCATGTTACTGCCTGTTAGTTGGCATTTTCTCTCTGAATATTTTAAATAAATGCTTCATGTTAGGTGATTAACATTAGCTAGCTAGGGGTTTTTCTCTGTGGAAGACTTAGATAAATCAATGCTTCCAGGATGATTTTTTGGCATTATAATATATAGTACTGTTTTATTCCTTAAACTGATTTATTATGTTTCAGATATTTCCTAAGGCAATTTCCTTTTTTTTCTGAACATGTACAGTAAGTTAATCTATTAGACTGGAGTTCAATTTTTTCCTCTTGTACTAAATTTGATGATGTTATAATTCTCTCCTGCTAAGGAAAAAAATCTCCTGCTTAAAAAAAAAGGCAATATAGGATAAAATCCTCTATTTGAAAAACTTTATTATTCTTGATAACTTTTTAAATTTCATATTGGGAACAGTCTAATCATGCCAAGCTTTAAAAATAACAATAACAAAGATTCATTCTAATAGTTCATTTATATAGAAAATATGGTTCAAGAGGCAGAAATGTAAGACATTGTATTTTTTTTTTTACTTTATTTTACTTTACAATACTCTATTGGCTTTGCCATACATCGACATGAATCCACCACAGGTGTACACGAGCTCCCAATCCTGAATCCCCCTCCCACCTCCCACCCCACAACGTCTCTCTGGATCATCCCCGTTCACCAGCCCCAAGCATCCTGCATCGAACATAGACCGGCGCCTCGTTTCTTACATGATAGTATACATGCTTCAATGCCATTCTCCCAAATCATCCCACCCTCTCCCTCTCCCTCAGAGGCCAAAAGTCCATTCTATATGTCTGTGTCTCTTTTGTTGTCTCACATATAGGGTCATCATTACTATCTTTTTAAATTCCATATATATGTGTCAGTATACTGTATTGGTGTTTTTCTTTCTGGCTTACTTCACTCTGTATAATAGGCTNGCCCTCTCCTACTCCCTCTGAGGCCAAAAGTCCATTGTCTATGTCTGTGTCCTTTTGTTGTCTCACATACAGGGTCATCATTACTATCTTTCTAAATTCCATATATATGTGTCAGTATGCTGTATTGGTGTTTTTCTTTCTGGCTTACTTCACTCTGTATAATAGGCTCCAGTTTCATCCATCTCATTAGAACTGATTCAAATGTATTCTTTCTAATGGCTGAGTAATACTCCATTGTGTATATGTATCACATTCATCTTACCCATTCATCTGCTGATGGACATCTAGGTTGTTTCCACTTTCTTTACCTTCTTTTGTCCCAGTGGGAACCAAGATCTACAGACAAGCTCCTCTTTTTTAACCCAGACATTTGCTCAGCAGGAATTTCTGTGTGTTCCGTCCCATGAGAGATATAGTGCAGGGTGCAGGATTAATAGAATGTTGTCCATATCTGTAGATCTGTGGAACTGAGGTCTAACCAGAGCTGCTGTGGTACTTTAGAAGCACTAGTTAGTGAAAAAGGAGACTAAGCTAAGACAGGGAAGTCTAAGAAAATTAGAGGTTTGCCTTAGCAAGGATGGCTAGACAGAGAAATTGACGGTTCTACAGGGGAGCAAAACTTGCCACTCCAAAATATCTCTTTGTCATGAGGAATATTTCAAGCTGAAAATAATCAAAGCCCCCCAAACTCAGGAAGAAAGTTTGATCTTCCCCCTAACTGCCTAAAAAGAATGAAGATAGAAGGCTTGGTCCTAGAACAGAGCTATCATTTCTGCAGAGAATATGGTCTAGGTGCAGTAGGGGAAACAATGCTGCTGCTGTTGCTGCTGCTGCTGCTGCTAAGTCACTTCAGTTGTGTTTGACTGTGTGCAACCCCATAGACGGCAGCCCACCAGGCTCCCCCATCCCAGGGATTTTCCAGGCAAGAACACTTGGGTGGGTTGCCATTTCCATCTCCAACGCATGACAGTAAAAAGTGAAAGTGAAGTTGCTCAGTCATGTCTGACTCTTAGCGACCCCATGGACTGCAGCTTGCCAGGCTCCTCCATTCATGGGATTTTCCAGGCAAGAGTACTGGAGTAGGGTGCCATTGCCTTCTCCGAGGGGAAACTCTAGGCAGGGCCTAAAAATCAGAGTCCTCTCTATGTACCATTTTACCTCTGCAAGGCCCAGCTAATGCTTACTTACCAAACTTTTGCTTTTCAATCTCCAAGCGAATTGCCTTTCTCCCCTTTGAAGTCCCAAACTACTAACACCCAACATCCTCTTTTGTCTTTAGCTGAAGATGATATTTAAGATGAGAGTGTTAACTATTTTTGTGAGTTACTCAGTTTTTCTGGGTCTCTCCCATGTATCTTCTTCTTGTTCTTTAATCTCTAAGTCATGTCTGACTCTTCAACTCCATGGACTGTAGTACATCAGACTACTCCATGCCTGGGATTTCCCAGGCAAGAATACTGGAGTGGGTTGCCATTTCCTTCTCCAGGGGATCTTTCCGACCCTGGGATCGAACCAGTGTCTTCTGCATTGCAGGAGAATTCTTTACCACTGAGTCACCTGAGAAGCCCTCTCTCATGTATAAAGTGAGGTGAAGTCACTCAGTCTTGTCTGTCTCTTTGCAGCCCCGTGAACTGTAGAGTACCAGGCTCCTCCATCCATGGGATTCTCTAGGCAAGAATACTGGAGTGGGTTGCAATTTTCTTCTCCAGGGTATCTTCCTGACCAAGGGATCAAACTCCAGTCTCCCGCATTGCGGGCAGATGCTTTAACCTCTGAGCCACCAGGGAAGCCCCTCTCTCATGTATACATGTTATTAAACTTCTGTGTGATTTTCTCCTGTCAATCTGCCTCATGTCAATTTAATTCTTAGACCAGCCAGAAGAGCCTAGAAGGGTAGAAGAAAATTTCTTCCCCACTGACAAAGCATTCTAACTTTGGAGACCTGGGTGGTGGGGTTAGCTAGATGAAATTTAATGACATCATGTTTCTGAACACTATCCACTCAATCTCAGACCTCAGGTAGTGGTGGAGCATACAGGAAGTGAGGTTCATTAACTTCAGAGAAGAATTTGACAAGAGTTTAGCAGGAACTTAACCGAGTTAAGTGATAGATAGATTCAGGGGGAGATGGTGGGGCTATTTTGGCCAAGTTATTGCAAAGGAAATCAAACCTTAATATTCTTTGGAAGGACTGATGCTGAAGTTGAAGTTCCAATAATTTGGTCACCTGATGTGAGGAACTGACTCATTGGAAAAGACCCTGATACTGAGAACAATTGAAGGCAGGAGGAGAAGGGAGCAACAGAGGATGAGATGGTTAGATAGCATCACCAACTCAATGGACATGAATCTGAGCAAACTCCAGGAGATAGTGAAGGACAGGGAAGCCTGGTGTGCTGCAGTCCATGGGATTGCAGAGTCAAACAACAATGTGACTGAACAACAACAACAATTGTATAGGAATTGGGGGAAAGCATACATCCCTAGCATACCTGACCCTTAGTGTATTGAATCAAAACTGAATTCTAAGTTCTTGTTGATGAGCTGGAGTTTCAGATACTTATGGCATCTGGAATTCCCTCAGGGCTTAAGACATGACCTTACAGGTAGTCACCAATTTCTGCCACAATGCATTCCTGCATTTCTAGGAGCAGAGCATATAGTCCTGAAACAGGTCACGTTTATCCTTAAGGAACAATGTAATCATTGGGATTGTGTTTCTAACCGACAATATGATATAAAATAAATTATAAACATAAACAATAGTATGCTATAAAAGCCAAGATGTAACAACTACAGACCTCTGTAACAATTTAAAAGAGTAAAATTATGTGTCAAGTCCTATATAAAGAGCATAAATATATTTGCACATTGATTATGCAAAAGGGACTCTGATATACCACAAAGACTACTTATAGCACATAAAACTACAGCTCTCATGAATCATGAATTTGACCAAAACTATTATGCTAAGTATAACTAACATTAAACATTTACTTAATAATTTCATGTGTCTTCTTAAAAAAAAAAATTCAAGGGCTTTTTAAGAGATGGTTTTGCCAACATCCCTTTGAAGAGATTGCATCCAACTCTTTGTGACCCCATGGACTGTAGCCCACCAGGTTTCTCTTGTACATGGAATTTTCCAGGCAAGAATACTGGAATGGGTTGCAATTTCTTCTTCCAAGGAACTTTGCAATAGTAATGTGTTGAAGATTATTTCACTGTCCTTAAGGATGCCATAATAACAGTAAGGTGATATTGTTTAATCCAACATACATTTACCATGTCTATTAAAAGTTGGGCCCTGTGTTGGGTACTAAAAGCATAATGATGATAGAATATGCCTTTGTTCACAGTTCCTCAGAGTTGGCTTCTTCTGGTTACCTGTCCCTTCAGAGCAATGATATTGCAGTTCTCACTTACATCTCTCTGTACCCAGCTAGGCTGGGAGTTACTTGAGAACAAGAACCTCCTTTCTTTATCCACACATCCTCAACTCTTAACAATATGCCCCCTCGAAGAGTAAAAGTCAATGATATTTTTTTGTAGAAAACTACTGGATATATATATTGCCTGTGATGATTTTCTTTTCTTTTGTAATTCAGGAGGGATTCAACATGATTGATTTTACCTACCCCTAACTCTTCTTAGGCTATTCAGAGATATAATGCCAACTGTTCAGTCTCTAACCAGATATCAGACCAAAGTACTGATGATAGGCGAGAGAGAAAAAAAAACCCAGAAATGATTGTTAAAGGGCTCTTTCTTAGTGCTCACAGCTACAGAGAAGAGAAAGCTATTGACAGCTATTAGGAGGACTTCACACTTCATTGGAAAACCATAAAAAACAATTACCACATCTTTGGCACAGATTTTTCAAGAGGAGCTTCAAAACATCTCACACAGAATTGCTAAGACAGGCATAAAACTGGAAACCTATTGTCTGCTCTTTCTGACTTTATACTTGGATTTTGATGGTAAGACTCCTAAAGACTAGGTAAAGTGAGAGAAAACTGAAGCATGGATGTTAACTAGTAAGTAAGTTTTCCTGGGGCTCACCAAAAGATAGAGATTGCATAGAATAAGTGCATCCCTTCCAGAAAAAAAAAAAAATAGCGGGCAGTCAATAATTAGAGCTACAATGTTAAGCAAGGCTTGATGAAGGGTAAAAATTGAGTTTGAACATGGGAAGGGATTGGCAGAGGTGAGGACCTCAATATAGACATGGATTTATAGGTGACCCTCATGTTTCCTAGTCAGTGAGAAAGCCAACTTGCACGCAACAGATTAGGTATGTTATTCACTAATAGGTTAGATTCATAAGATGGGGCAAAATCAACAGAAACTTGAAACAGGTTCCTGAGTTGACTCAATATTTTTCTTGATTAACAATAATATTCCAAATGTGGACTGGATAAAGAGCGAGGCTATGTGGCACTCTTGGGCACAAAAGCCTTTCTGTATTCCCCAATTCCTTTGATTACTGACTTCATCCAGGCTTCATTACCTTTCCTGAGTTCCAACAGGCACATTCAAACAATTGCTTACCAGGGAAGGGAGGGGACAGAAGAGGAGGGAGAAACAGTCAAGAGAAACAATAGTACAGACTTGGGACAAGTTCCTGGATCCCCCTCAAGGGACACATAACAATATCGTCTAGCTGTTTTGCAGATACTGAAACCCCCACTAGATGGGTGAAGTTAACTCTATGCTGCCCACAAGCATGCAGACCCCAGACACATCAGAACCAGAAGGTTGATGATGCTGACTCCCACTTACCTCACCACCAACCAATCAGAAGAAGATCTACAAGCTGATCACGCCCCCTTTGAACCATTACTATAAAACTCCTCACTACTCACTCCAGGTCAGTTCCGGACATGCAGTTTTAAGGGTATTAACTCACTTTTCCCCACCCGCCCTTTGCCTGGCAAAGCAATAAAGGTATTCTACTTCACCCAAAACTCTGTCTCTGAGATTTAAATCAGTGTCATAGTACAGAGGCCAGATTCAGCTTCAGATTCATTGTTAATATAAAAAGTACATGTCTGGCGACCAATTTTTATAATGAAAGTTCCAATTCAAATATCTTCTAACTATCCCGCCTGCATATATCAATTAAAATTTAGTTCTTAAGCATAGCCAATGACAACTCATATGAGTATACACACACTGAAATATGTGTGCTGATATTCCCCATTTGTGGGTTAATGTGGTTACAAGCCTTCTTAGCATCAGACTCAACAAAAATCCCAAGAATCTGAAAAAAAAAAAAAA
>SJYV01018284.1:440033-565138 GCA_006410875.1 Neotragus pygmaeus | reverse complement strand
GTCTGTGTTCTTAAAAATCTCATAATCAGAGAAATCACCCACATTTTAAAAAATAAGCAAAACAGTACTTTCAAAGAATCATACAGCCCTTCTTTTGATTGAATGAATGTTTCCTTTGTACCTTATGCCAGGCGCAAAGGAAAAACACAAACCTGGCACTAAAGGGACTTAGACTGTGAGGGAAAATGTTGTTAAAAATTATAATATAGTAAGCTATATATCATGCAGATATTAAGAAAGCTTTCTGATGAGGAAAAGGTTGAACAGGCTGATAAGTATTTTAAAGTAATTACCTTCTTAATAGGATGTCTAGTACCTAAATCCATGTGAATCATAGGAAATGATTATGGCCCTCTCTGCATGCCCTACTTCCCCAGGCAAGAAAAAGTTTAGTCTGTGAGAATGAAATCTCAGAGGGACTTATACAAAGTCATGCATTTGCTTTCCTTGGTTGTTGGAATAAATCTGAGCTAATCATAGCCCATCCCCCTCATCCTTCCAAGTTTTTCATTTTTTCAGATGACTGAAAAGATTTATTGAGACCTTCCGGCTATTCACTGCCTAATAAAGTTCTCCCTCAGTCATCCTGCTAATTTGGTTGACTGGTCTATTTTTAAAAATTAGCAGTTTTCAGAAACAGCCTCCAGTATTGTGGCTATGAAAAATCTGTTGCGAAGAAATAAAAGGCTAAAACAAAATCTAATATGTAAGCAAGTATAAATTTTTTGGAATGATATACGATCCTGTGTTGTGCCACTTTAGTCCCTGAGGCAGGAAAAAAGCAATCTGGTTTTCTGAAACATTCAAATTTCTCACCTAAGCTCAGCTAAGAATACATCATTACGGGAAGCAGAGTGGAAAGTCACATTTTATCCTTTAATTTACAGTGTCTCAGTGGGAACAGCACAACACAGAATCCAAAGTTTAAAGAAAGAAGAAGATCTGGCTTATGGTGGATATAAACTTAATTTCTTTGAACCAGGTATCCAGGCCCTGCTGTGTAGATTTAACATTGGGCATTCTAAGACTTCTTTTACTGGCCTTTTATAAATTTCAGAAATATATGTAATAAAATGTTCAGTTAAAAGAAACCACTAAATAGCCACTTGGTAAAAGCTGATCCAAGAAAAGATTTCAGTTGGATTATGAAGTGTTTTACTTGTTTTAAGATAGAATAACTTTTTTTTTTTTAAATTGTCTTTCCTCTAATACAAAAGGTCAATTCTACTTTGTACCTCAGTTGTGATATTAATCTCTCCTTTTCTTTCTAAATCCTATTAAGAGATCTTAGAAGCTAGACTTTATCATCTTAATGCCAAGATCTTGGGAAGCATTTATCTAGATATAAACAAGGATGCCTTTCAGAAGGTTATATTCACATTGTGATAACAAAGAAAGGGGCTCATACATAAATTACAATGATTTCACAAAGTGTAGTGTTTGGTTAAGATTTATAAAGCACCTTTTATTATTTTCCCAACCCAATAAGCAAGAAAAGTTAAGGAGAATTTATCTTGTGATAAAAAGATACACCTCAAGAACGGACTACTTTCAGCAACCAAAGTCTGTCTTGAACTGGATTTAATTTGTGTCCAAAACACCAACTGATCTCTCAACCCATACAGCTTATCAGAATCACCCTGTACAGGAAAGGGGTGGCTTTTAGAAATACCCATTCCCCAGATGCCTGATATGCATCTGGTTTCTAGTGAAACCAGAAATTGGTTTCATTAGAATTGAAACATGAAATTGGTTTCTAATGAAACTCTGGGAAAAATTGAAGGCAGGAAGAGAATGGGACAACAGAGAATGAGATGGTTGGATGGCATCATCAACTCAATGAACATGAGTTTGAGCAAGCTCCAGGAGTTGGTGATGGACAGGGAAGCCTGGTGTGCTGCAGTCCATGGGGTCACAAAGAGTCAGACACAACTGAGCAACTGAACTGATACTGAATGGGACCATGACATGGGTAATCTTTGATTAGTTTACCATGTGATGCTTCTGTTCATCTAGGCTTGAGAATCATTGGCTTCGCTTGACCTTACCTCACTACTCTCAATTGAGCAGCAGCATTCAGGTTAAAGAAGCAACTTTGAGTAACTGAAACTCTGAGACTGCTATCTAGCCTCCCACCCATAAGGGGTTGGACCCTTTTTTTCACTTAATTGTTCCACCAAACAGATCCATTGCTTTACTATCCTAACCATTGCTAAAATAGGCATTAAATTATTTGGGCAAGTAGCTCATTTGGTGAAAAAAGAAATCATGAGTTAAATCACTTGCTTACCTAATTGACACTTTCTCTCTGCTGAAAATTCAGTTGGTTGGCCTTCCCTAAATCCTCTGTTGGTGAAATAATTTATCATTGTATCACTGAATCCCTCTGCCTTTTAAAAATATATAATTGAATATGAGTGACTCCCTGCATTATATTTTCCTCTAAAAAAGTCTTGTTCCTGTTGTCAAATTGGAACATATTGTACTTCCTATATATATCACCCACAAGTCATTTTTAAACCTGGATCACTGTCTATCCTGAAATAAAAGGGCTACTACCAGGGAGGGGCAACTTTTTCCTTCTGCAGCTCTTAAAGCTTCAAATTCCCATCTGCTATGCATTGCCGAAGTGGCTGCTAATGAATTTCTCATAGCTTCTGCATTTTTAGGAAGCAAAATTAAAATGACTGGTCAAAGAAAAGAAAGCCCTTTATTTGTAAGTGATGTCTGTTAAATTTCAGCATATTTAGAATGCAGATGAATCCATTTGTCCTGGCAACATGTTACAGGCATTTGTATATACAAAGGGATCTCCTTTTAATGCAATTGACTAAGCAATAGGAGAATATATGAAGCCTCTCTTGGAGCTGAGCCAAAATATGTTCGTGACTATTGGAGCACCTTAATTGACAAGGCAGGGAATGGCAGGGATAGGAAGTTTTATACATGCAATTGACCCTGGAACAACATGGGTTTGAACTGCATGAGTCCATCTGTATGCGGGGCTTTTTTAAACAGTAAACACAACAGTACTACATGTCTGCCACTGGTTGAATCTCAGGGCTGAACCTCAGTTACAGAGGAAGCACAGTATATGGATCTCCCTCTGCAGGGGACAGCTCCCCTAAACCCTTCTTTGTTCAGAGGTCAATGGTAAATGTGTGTGTGTGTGTGTGTGTGTGTGTGTGTATGTCAGGTGGTGTGTTCCTTTCCCTCAGTGTGGTCTCCTCACAGCAAAGATCTGAAATCATGGACCAGTGTTACAGTTCAGTTACATCTCAAGGTTTTATTAAGCAGACAGCAAACATTACACCACAAAGAGGTGAGGGCTGGCTGACCCAAAGAAGTAGCCTCAACCCTCCTGGGCTTCCTTTTTTGTACTTTCTGTCGCCTCCCACCGGAGCATGATTGGTTCTGTGTTGTGAAGATAGGGCTCATACTTGTCATCAATCAGGTATGTGTTTTTTCCCACCAGAAGTTACCACTCTGCTGCTGCTGCTGCTAAGTCACTTCAGTAGTGTCCGACTCTGTGCTACCCCACAGACGGCAGCCCACCGGGCTCCGTCATCCTTGGGATTCTCCAGGCAAGAACACTGGAGTGGGTTGCCATTTCCTTCTCCAATGCATGAAAGTGAAAAGTGAAAGTGAAGTCACTCAGTCATGTCTGACTCAGCGACCCCATGGACTGCAGCCTACCAGGCTCCTCCATCCATAGGAGTTTCCAGGCAAGAGTACTGGAGTGGGATGCCATTATGTTCTCTTTCTCCAGGGCTTTCTTAACCATCATTTTGGACTCACCTTTTTTCTACTGACTACCTAAGATACACACACACACACACACACACACACACACGCACACGCACATGTATTTAAGGATATAGAAAAAGTTAAAAATACTGTAAAAAACTGATGGCTACAACTTATAATCAGGATCTAAGAGTGAATTCCATTAATCATCAGCATTTTGACTGATTTAGAAAAAATAAACATGGCTGGCCTAAGTAAACTTCACTGCCAGAAAAAAAATTTTAGAAAGATACTTTTTTTCTCCCCTTCCCTAACCCCTACTAACTAGACCCTGAGCAAAGAATCAGGAAGTTAAGGTCATTAGTTTTGCATAATGGTAAAAGTACAGTTCTCTGAATTTGAGTTCTGGCTTTGTCAGTTTCTTGCAGTTTGGCCTTAAGGAATTTTCTAATTTAAGTTTCTTTTTTAAAATTTACGTTAGGCTTGTTATGAGTACGATACAATTAATGCATTCAAAGCCTATAGTTAGTGCCTTGCATAGAATAATTACTCTGTGATTAGTAATGATTAATATCGCACTGCAAGAGAGATATTTTCATAAGCAGACATTATACCAATTTTGCTTTTATAATATTCAGAGATTTAAAATTACAGAAAACAGAAACAAAGGATTTATTGGAACACAGTACCTCTTTACAGTCAGGAGGTCAGTAGAGGAGACTCAGTATAAGATTGCATGGTTGGTTGAAAGGGCTCAAGAATTATTTGTAGAATTAATGAAAATAGGTCTTGATAGGATGGGAAGGGAAAAGGAAGAGTTTGGCAATGGTGTGTCTCAAAAGAGCAGTTTCCCAAGCACTTAATGAGATGAGCTTCACCTAACTAGTTGCAAGTCAATGATACATACACGGCATGCTCAGTAGTCAAGGACAACTTCAGTAGAAGATATGTGTATTCATCTTGAGTGAAGAGAAAAGTGTCTCAAAAGACATTTGATCAGCCTGTAAGTAGACAGTGAAACAAAATCCATAATCTTGTCATCTGTCTTTTGATGACTAAGGAGGTGGGATACTTTTTCATTTTCTGAGTATAGATAAGAAGGAAAAAATAAGCTCAAATTTAAAAAATATATATTATGAAGACCAAAGGAAGAGAACACTGTCCTCAAAATGTTTTCTGACATGTATATGCCACTCAAAACTATTAACATAGGAATCAAGCAATCATTATATAATTTGACGTATATAAAATCATGAGCTTTGTGAGACAGAAATGTATAAGAGAACAAATTCAAGTGCTGAGTAATTTAGTTACAGCAATAACAATATATTATAATTTTATAGTAATTATGGTTAATATAGTGACAGGTATTTGATCCTATAAAAAATAAAATATATCAATAAAATACATAATGGTAAGAATGAGATATGACTAACATATGGAAGAATGAGATATGACTGACATACATATTAAGTTATGAGATTATACTTGACACTATTAGATTTCCTAATCGTAGCATGTGCAATTCAAGGATTTGCCACTTTAGTTAGTGACAGTCAGGTGTGACTAACGAAGGGGTGATGCTCAGCCAACAACAATAACGTCAGTGTCCTTTATGTGTGAATTGAGCACTATTATCATATTGTAATAATTTTAAATATAGATAATTATCTCTCTGTTAGAGATGATGAAACTTTGGGTCAGAAAGCTTAGACAATTTATTTTGCATAGAAATCCAGGGCAAAGACCTTGTATCTTGTCTGTGGCCAGGACACTTCAGCCTTTCCTGTCAAATGACTGCCCACATGACATCCCTGCTGAAAATCAGTTTTCGGTTTTGAATATTGAAGAACTGGACATGTTCGTCACAGCACTTATTTGTAAGGAAAGCAATGTGAAAGTGTTTAAAACATTTACCATGTATTATTGGGTCTGACCGTGAGGACACTAAGAGTCTTTTTCCAAAACTCCACTGATGAGTGTTCATTTTCAGCCAGGTTTAGAGCTAACTGTTTATAAATGCTATTTGATGAGAACCTGACATGAACCACCTTGATCTTAGTTTACAAAGAATTCCTGTTTTTAGTTAGGACCATATGAATACCAGTCATCATTTCAGGCTGCTCCCTCATTATGGAGGTACCACACTTTGAATTGCTAGGCTGGTTTACTTATAGCCTCAGTAGCAAGGTAGAACTCCTCCGTGCACAATCTTGGAACCAGCCAGCCCAGCACAAATGCTCCTCCCCAGAAAAGGGGTGGGAGCTCTGGACTTGCACTCACTTTTTAAGGAGTTGTGCACGGTGAGGGCACCACCTGTCAGAAGCGGCTTCTGGGAGATTCAGTGTAGTGAAGCAGCAGGATGACTGTGTGGTAGAAGGCTGTTCAGTACATCCTCCCTGCACAATCTTTAGGAAAATTACTAAGTTCAAAGTGCTAAATGTAGAAAAAGAGTGAAGGGGTGGATCCTCTCATCTGGGCCTGGCATATGTACCATGGTTGGAGCTTTGCATACTCTAATGCAGATATACCAAAATCTGTTCCCTCTTTATGTTCTAAAGTGATCTAAATATCCTCGTGAGCCTTGCCATTCTGGCTAGTTGAAAATAAATACAAGGTTCTCAAGCNACACACACACACACACACACACACACACGCACATGTATTTAAGGATATAGAAAAAGTTAAAAATACTGTAAAAAACTGATGGCTACAACTTATAATCAGGATCTAAGAGTGAATTCCATTAATCATCAGCATTTTGACTGATTTAGAAAAAATAAACATGGCTGGCCTAAGTAAACTTCACTGCCAGAAAAAAAATTTTAGAAAGATACTTTTTTTCTCCCCTTCCCTAACCCCTACTAACTAGACCCTGAGCAAAGAATCAGGAAGTTAAGGTCATTAGTTTTGCATAATGGTAAAAGTACAGTTCTCTGAATTTGAGTTCTGGCTTTGTCAGTTTCTTGCAGTTTGGCCTTAAGGAATTTTCTAATTTAAGTTTCTTTTTTAAAATTTACGTTAGGCTTGTTATGAGTACGATACAATTAATGCATTCAAAGCCTATAGTTAGTGCCTTGCATAGAATAATTACTCTGTGATTAGTAATGATTAATATCGCACTACAAGAGAGATATTTTCATAAGCAGACATTATACCAATTTTGCTTTTATAATATTCAGAGATTTAAAATTACAGAAAACAGAAACAAAGGATTTATTGGAACACAGTACCTCTTTACAGTCAGGAGGTCAGTAGAGGAGACTCAGTATAAGATTGCATGGTTGGTTGAAAGGGCTCAAGAATTATTTGTAGAATTAATGAAAATAGGTCTTGATAGGATGGGAAGGGAAAAGGAAGAGTTTGGCAATGGTGTGTCTCAAAAGAGCAGTTTCCCAAGCACTTAATGAGATGAGCTTCACCTAACTAGTTGCAAGTCAATGATACATACACGGCATGCTCAGTAGTCAAGGACAACTTCAGTAGAAGATATGTGTATTCATCTTGAGTGAAGAGAAAAGTGTCTCAAAAGACATTTGATCAGCCTGTAAGTAGACAGTGAAACAAAATCCATAATCTTGTCATCTGTCTTTTGATGACTAAGGAGGTGGGATACTTTTTCATTTTCTGAGTATAGATAAGAAGGAAAAAATAAGCTCAAATTTAAAAAATATATATTATGAAGACCAAAGGAAGAGAACACTGTCCTCAAAATGTTTTCTGACATGTATATGCCACTCAAAACTATTAACATAGGAATCAAGCAATCATTATATAATTTGACGTATATAAAATCATGAGCTTTGTGAGACAGAAATGTATAAGAGAACAAATTCAAGTGCTGAGTAATTTAGTTACAGCAATAACAATATATTATAATTTTATAGTAATTATGGTTAATATAGTGACAGGTATTTGATCCTATAAAAAATAAAATATATCAATAAAATACATAATGGTAAGAATGAGATATGACTAACATATGGAAGAATGAGATATGACTGACATACATATTAAGTTATGAGATTATACTTGACACTATTAGATTTCCTAATCGTAGCATGTGCAATTCAAGGATTTGCCACTTTAGTTAGTGACAGTCAGGTGTGACTAACGAAGGGGTGATGCTCAGCCAACAACAATAACGTCAGTGTCCTTTATGTGTGAATTGAGCACTATTATCATATTGTAATAATTTTAAATATAGATAATTATCTCTCTGTTAGAGATGATGAAACTTTGGGTCAGAAAGCTTAGACAATTTATTTTGCATAGAAATCCAGGGCAAAGACCTTGTATCTTGTCTGTGGCCAGGACACTTCAGCCTTTCCTGTCAAATGACTGCCCACATGACATCCCTGCTGAAAATCAGTTTTCGGTTTTGAATATTGAAGAACTGGACATGTTCGTCACAGCACTTATTTGTAAGGAAAGCAATGTGAAAGTGTTTAAAACATTTACCATGTATTATTGGGTCTGACCGTGAGGACACTAAGAGTCTTTTTCCAAAACTCCACTGATGAGTGTTCATTTTCAGCCAGGTTTAGAGCTAACTGTTTATAAATGCTATTTGATGAGAACCTGACATGAACCACCTTGATCTTAGTTTACAAAGAATTCCTGATTTTAGTTAGGACCATATGAATACCAGTCATCATTTCAGGCTGCTCCCTCATTATGGAGGTACCACACTTTGAATTGCTAGGCTGGTTTACTTATAGCCTCAGTAGCAAGGTAAACTCCTCCGTGCACAATCTTGGAACCAGCCAGCCCAGCACAAATGCTCCTCCCCAGAAAAGGGGTGGGAGCTCTGGACTTGCACTCACTTTTTAAGGAGTTGTGCACGGTGAGGGCACCACCTGTCAGAAGCGGCTTCTGGGAGATTCAGTGTAGTGAAGCAGCAGGATGACTGTGTGGTAGAAGGCTGTTCAGTACATCCTCCCTGCACAATCTTTAGGAAAATTACTAAGTTCAAAGTGCTAAATGTAGAAAAAGAGTGAAGGGGTGGATCCTCTCATCTGGGCCTGGCATATGTACCATGGTTGGAGCTTTGCATACTCTAATGCAGATATGCCAAAATCTGTTCCCTCTTTATGTTCTAAAGTGATCTAAATATCCTCGTGAGCCTTGCCATTCTGGCTGGTTGAAAATAAATACAAGGTTCTCAAGCTTTCCTTATTTAAAACCTTTTGTTTTTGTTCTTCAAAACATTTCGAAACAGTCTCAAGAAAATATGGGATCAATTCAAATCCAAAAAATCCCACTCAGTGCTGTTTTTCCCTTATTTCCCTCCTTCATCAGTGCAGTAATCTTTATGAGACTGGAAAAGGATCTGTTTTCCTAGGGCTAACTTCTGAGTTTGAACTGGTTCCACCCTCGTGTGTTATGGTGAGTTGGGGTGCCCTTTTCTGCGGGTCTCTGGCCTTTGTGACTGCTGAGGCATTTCTATCCCTCTTTGGTTTTCATATGTTACCTGTTAGTAGCCTCTATCGCTAAAACTATCCAATGAGGATAACCATGATGTTCTCATTCTTCCAAGCTGGTTCTCTGGACTCTGCTTCTTTAACTAATGCTGTGAACCTGAGGCTAAGATCCTTCCTGCATCCAGGCTTCTGTTTTGCATTCCCTAGTCTGTAGCCTTAAATCCTTGGTTACCTACTTTCTGTGAACGTAGCTACTTGGCAACCCTCTAGTCTTCAACTCAGTTTCCCCCACCCTGTACCCATTGGTACCCTGTGAGATTTGGGAAATTTTTTCTATTGCAGGAGTCAACATGGAATGCACAGTCGCTCATGTCTAACCACAGCATCATGGACTGTAGCCCACCAGACTCCTCTGTCCATGAGATTTTCTAGGCAAGAATACTGGAGTGGGTTGCCATTTCCTCTTCCAGGGGATCTTCCTGACCCAGGATCTAACCTGCATCTCTTTTGTACGCAGGCAGATTCTTCACCACCGTGCCACCTGGGAAGCCCCAAGATAGACTATCAGAGTCAATTCACCTCACTGCTCAGGGATGTCATTATCCCCAGTATCTGCCACCCAGTCTTAATCAGAGGTAGAAGAACAGGCTCAGAACAGTTTGTCTGAATTGGCTATTGAATTTTCATAGTAAAGGGCTGGTTAATGATAACAATGTATCATGAAATCTTCAGAAGGAAAATTTGTGAACCATTTATTTTGTGTGTGGCAGTTCTAAATTATTGGTTTTTCAAATCAGTACTTTTCAGTGGAAACAACTTGACCAAAAATTTGTCATAGACTTCAAGACCCATGAAAAATGTTTAATGGGAGAAACAGCTCAGGGAAGTTTGTAAGAGCACACTGAAGGCATTCTGTCCTAGGACTGATTCTTTGTTGACGCTTCCCACAGACATTTCTGAATTGTTGCTATTTATGTAGCTTGTGGTCTACTGTATTGGAGAAGGAAATGACAATCCACTCCACCACTCGTGCCTGGAAAATCCCAATGGGCAGAGGAGCCTGGTAGGCTACAGTTTATGGGGTTGCAAAGAATCAGACACAACTGAGCGACTTCACTTTCACTTTCACTTTCTCCTGCATACAGGACTTCTCTCAGAAGCGTGCAATCATTGTGGGTTACACCTTTACAAAAAGATGCAAATCTTTTGCCACAGGATTTTCCCAAACTCATCTGGTTAGTTTTCACCACCTTATAGCTTTTAAATGGAGACCTTAGTGTCAGACCTCTGACTTTACTTCTCTGCCTCCAGCTACCTCCCCTAGACCAGAGGGCACTCAGTTCCTTGACTTCCTCTTTCACAGAAGTCTTCCTGTTAGTCTTGTTGCCTCATCTAAAAGTAGTGTGGGCCCTTCTTTCTAACCTGAGACCATACAGTTGGAAGGGTTTATGGCAAATATGATTTACTCATTAGCTCAATACTGTTTAAAAGATTCCCCTAGACTCTGAGGGAGGCAATATTTTGGAGATATCAGAAGTCCATTGTCAGACTCTGTCTTCAACTTAACCCCTAAAGTAAGAGCATCCTGCTGTCTTAAATATCAGTCTTACAGATCACACCTAAATTGATATTTGAGTTTGTTATTTGTTTTTCTCCCAGAAAGCCGCTTACAGAGTCTCCATATGTTCTAAGCACAACGACCCCCATCTAAGATGGAAGACAGTTGAAACTGAACTAACTTGTCTTCCTTTACCCTTCTTGACAGACAGGAAATATTTCTCACTCTGGAAGAACCTATTACCATGTTGGCTGGCTCTTATAACAAAATGATACATTTTATCGCCTTGTTTACTAACCCTTCCTGTTCTGGTACATACTGCTGGCATTTTAAATTTTGGCTTTCTATCAAAAGCAAACCGCTTCTTATAGTGATTTTGCTCTTTATTTTCTATCAGAGGATTTGAACTCTACTTGAACACAATAAGATATAATAATTTTGGATATATTAATTCCCACATTCTTTTAAGATAAACTTGCTGGTTTCCCACTAAGCTTAACTATAAGGCACTTTTCTTAATTCTTCTCATGGATAAAAATATTTAACTGGTGTGTGTGTGCTCAGTCATGTCCGAGTCTTTGTGACCCCCTGAACTATAGCCCACCAGGCTCCTCTGTCCTTGGGATTTCCCAGGTAAGAACATTGGAGTGTGTTGCCATTCTGTTTCAGGGGATCTTCCTGACCCAGGAATCAAACCCATGATACCTGTGTCTCCTGCGTTAGAGGCAGATACTTTACCCACTGAGCCACCTGGGTTTGCTGTTTAGTGCTCAGCCATGTCTGACTCTTTACAACCCCATGGTCTGTCCATGGAATATCTCTAGGCAAGAATACTGGAGTGGGTAGCCATTCTTTTCTCCAGGGGTCTTCCCAACCTAGGAATTGAACCCTGGTCTCCTGCATCGCAGGCAGACTCTTTACATCTGCGCTACTAGGGAAGCCACCTGGGAAGCCCGTTTAAGTCGTAGGTTATCCTATAGGCTTCTGAGAAGATGGTTAATGACTGTGTTTCTGAAGTTCTCGTGATATCTATGCCATTGACAAACTGTAATGTCTTCTGTTGATATTGATGCCAAAGTTAATGTTATTTCAATGGAAACTTGACTCTCAAGTCAGTGAAGCGTCCTAACTATGAAGCTTTGGTATCAGAACCTTGGGAATTCAAGCCCTAGCACAGCCACCATTGGGTTTGTAACTCTGTGCATGTTAATAATGTCTCTAAAGTTGTCATTTCCAAATTGTAGATGGTATTAACCTCTTGACGAAACTGAGTGAAGCCCACATGAGATAAAACACATGAAGAATCTGGTTCAACATACGACCTATAGGAAAAGAGTGAATATGTTTATCCAGTGGTTTGTCAGAAACAATTCAGAGCAACCAATTAAGATGATGCTATCAGCATTGCCTTGCAAATAAATCACAAGTAATTAAAGTGGTGGGATATTTTGGTCATAATCTCTTCTGTTAATGGTGGTGAGCCTAACTGTAAAAGCTAAGAACAGATGCCATAGGAAGAAAGATACATTTGATCTGGAAGTTTTTTTTGTTTTTTTTTTTTGCAATGTCTCCAGAAATAGATCCCCTCTTTAATAAACAATCCATCCCTACAGATGAATTTGACCTCATCTTTCATTTCATAAGCAGAGACCAGAAATCAGCCCCATATAGGAAATCTGAACCCAGCTACTAAAGAAAATAACTGGAGGTATCAAAGTAAATGGAATTAAAAATAAATTGCCAGCTTACTTGACAATATTTGTGAAGTCAGGTTTATTCTATCACTTAATCTAAAGGCAAATAAGTGAAGGACATTTTTTTTTCCTCCACAGCTTTAAGACAGAGCTATTTTGTCCTTTAGTTTGGCATGCATCTTGCTAGTTTACTTCCACAGTTAATATCTGCTGCTATCACAGATTTGTCTTGAAAAAAAAAAAAAAAAAGAAAACATTGCAAGACAAAGTTTACTCAAAGTGGGGAAATTTGATTCAATTTTTCTAGTAAAACTTCAGAATTGTTTCTCTGTCCCTATTGTTTTCCAAAGGTATATATAATTAGTTTTCTTTGTATTGCATATTTGTATATTGTTTCCTCTTCTTTATGCTCTTCTCTGCTATGTTTATATTTATGTAACAGGTGCAAACTGAGCATATAATGGAGTGAAAAACACAGTAATAAACAATAATATCGTGGCTCAGCCCCTCCATCTAGGTTGCTAGAAATTCATCTTGCCCTATTCACTCTCATTATAAAGAACATTTTGCAACTTTGCAAAGGGATATTGCAATGAAAATACACACATACACGCACACGGACAGCATTCTCAAGGCCACAGATTTGTAATTCTTGCAGGAGGCAATGTTTCTCAGCATCTATTCAATAAACAACTATCTGTGGGGTAGTTAATATCCAAAGCAATATGGCATACAGTGATGAAAGAGTTGAAGCAAACACTTGAATTCTACCTTCATGTTGACCCCAGTGCCAACATCACCTATTTAATTTGCACCTACCACTGCTATATGTTCTGGCCACTTTTATACTGAAGACATTTTCTATTTTCTGTCACAGTATTGTCTCTGTAACTTAACTCTCCTAAGAGTCTCTCTTTGTTATTTTGGAGAGGGAAATGACAACCCACTCCAGTATTCTTGCCTGGAAAATCCCATGGACAGAGGAGCTTGGTGGGCTACAGTCCACGGGTCACAAAGAGTCGGACACGACTGAGCGACTTCACTTTCACTTTGTTATTTAGCACAGCAAAATCTCACTGTGAGTGTGCTACAGAGCCCCATCCCGTGATTCTATCCTGCACCATTCACCCAAGTCACATCGTCGTTTTTAGAGATATACTGGAAGCACATTAAGCCTGACCCTATTGCCTTGCTGCATCATGTTTCCCCCTCGCTTGTGAGGAGAGGCAAATCAGCCTTCTCAATCACTTCATCTGCTACACCATTCTTTTTTATTCCTTTTTAAATTCCCTACTAAATTTCAGTAAATTTCTTTTACATTCTTCTGTCTCTCCCTTATAGTCTTCCTCCCTTCCTGTTTCATTTTCATTTTTTATAACTTGCCAATTTTATTTTGGAAGTAAGAGAATGACCTGCAAATAGGACTGACTTCTCTTGTTCAGTCACTCAGTCCTGTCTGACTCTTTGCAACTCCTTGGACTGCAGCATGCCAGCCTTCCCTGTCCTTCACTATCTCCCAGAGGTTGCTCAAACTCATGTCCATTGAGTCAGTGATGCCATCCAACCATCTCATTCTCTGTCATCCCCTTCTCCTTCTGCCCTCAGTCAGAGTCTTTTCCAATGAGTTAACTCTGCATCAGGTGGCCAAAGTATTGGAGCTTCAGCTTCAGCATCAGTCTTTCCAATGAATAATCAGGGTTGATTTCCTTTAGAATTGACTGGTTTGACCTCCTTGCTGTCCAAAGGACTCTTGAGTTTTCTCCAGCACCACAGTTTGAAAGCATCAATTAATGGGCATTCAGCCTTCTTTATGGTTCATGTCTCACATCCGTTAATGATTACTGGAAAAACTGACTTATCTATTTATATGTAAATTATCTTAGGTGAATCAATAATGGATTGTATTTTTAAAATTAATAAGAAAGTATCTCCTAGGTCTAAAATGAAAAGAGCACATAATTAGGTTTGTATTCAATAATAATGTTTCAATGAATGAACGGAAGAAAAAAATATAAATTAAACCCTATTTCTTACAATATTTACTTAAACTGAAATATATTCTCTATATGTCATCCTACCCAAAATATAAAACCCATCCAAATTTCATTTTTGTAACACTTGCATGTCTTAAAGACAAGGGTATTCATTTAGTAAAAATCAAATGGAAGAAAGAATTTAGAAATTCTTCATGTTCTATGAAACTTCTGTAGCATTGAAAAGTGATTTACATGTTAGCATTTTCAAGATGCTGATGATCGATTTAATTTTGGGCTTGACTCTTAAAACTGAAATTACCAAGCTAAATTTAAACGTTGTAATCATTTTTCCTGCAGCCGTAGAATACACTACTCTCTTTGGAAAATATTGTCAGGGGCAACGTACTGTTTGTTTACAGGTCTCCCTTGTGTTTATAATGTTACTTCTTTTAAGTGGAAAAAAGCTCCATGGGAGATACCTTCATTGTCAAGTGCACGTGATGAATACAGAAAACTCCCAGTTTGGCATTGTAAGCTAGTCACGTTCTCTCAAGTTTGCTTTGATGGAGAGAGTGGCCTCTGAGCAAATCCCCCAGTGTCTCCCAGTGCCTTTGTCACAGTTTGCTTCCTGTTCATTTTACCTAAGTCAGTGTCATTGGATGGTTTTGATCACAATCCAGCATCTGTTTTTTGATCACAATCCAGCATCTGTTGATATTTCACACATATTTAAATTACATAAGGACCCCAAGTTCCTAGGGTATAGCACATAATTCTTTCTCCCAGCCCTTTTCCCACATACTCTGCCACAGTTCAGGAATGTCCTGTTGTAAGCAGAGCCTTGTCACTCTGCCCCTGTGGGCTGCACTGCACACTCAAACATCACTCACCAGACCAGATGTCTTCATGAATTTTAGTCTGCACCTTGGACTGACCACTTTTTGTCTCCAGATGAGAAAACTCTTCAGACCATTAACATCCACAAATGGGAAGGACTGAGCTGGGCAAATCAACATTTCACCCACTATTCTAGCAATGCCATGTGCTACCCTAGCAACGAAGGATAGTAAATTGTGGATGAATTATTAAAAGCTGGCAATGAATGTGTATTTTTTACATGTGAAACAAATATGAGAGTCTAAGAATAGGAAAATGTGTGAGAAAATCTTTATCCCTTTTTGTAAGAACCTTTGAAATAATTCTTTGAATCTGTTAAAAAGATAATACTGATTAATTTTAAAAATTCAGATTCTTTTTTTGTTTGCTGCTAGAGTAATTTTTACTTCGTTGGTGTTGTAGCTCTTTTCTCACAGTTATAGAGAAATGTATATATGTACATATTTTATCATATTTATAGAGATACCAGCTATCTAATAACTGAAAAAGACGCCAATATCTCTCTCTCCCTCTTTTTAGTCTTTGACATGTCTGAAAATCTTTCAGAAGTGTGCATTTTTTAACATGTATCCTTCTGTATGATCATAGATCACCCTGTTTCCGTTTTGTATAACAATGAGCTGAATTATAAGGTAAATCTGGCAAGCTCTAGGTACTTCAGTTGGTTTACACCTTATTTGAAAATGTTGGGAATGGAAACAGTAAAAATATAAAGCAATACCTATGAAATTTTCAGAGCTATATTTTTCATTTTGAATAACATACATACTGGAACATAGGGCATTTAAACAAAATGCATTTATCATATTCTAGTGTGGATATCAACCCATTCTTTAAACATCTCCACAATTAAAATTCTATAACACCAAGTCAATAGGTAACTGCCTTAGTTGATTGTGTGATGACTACTAACAGTATACTGCTTAATAGCTAACAGGGGCAACATTCTGTGGAGCAATCGATTCCAATATACTGTAATAAATGCTATGATAAAAGAGGTACAGATGCTACCGAAGCAGAATTGAACAATGATGAAGTGTCGAAACAATAGCATTAAATGGCAGGAACAGAAAGTGAATATCACGAGAAAAGAAAGAATTTCATTCAAAGAGGATAACATATGTGATGACTAGGAGTCTGGAGAGAAAGATATTTAAGAAACTGAAGATATGCTTAACTTTATCATGAAGTTTGATGTAGCTGTGGTAAATGGCAAAAGAGGAAAAGGTTAAGAGGGTCCAATTAGGAAGAATCAAACTATGAGAAAGCATTTGGGACTTTACATTGAGGGTAATGGAGAACTACTAAAGAACTATAAGTGAATTAACTCTGGCTTTAGGAGGAATAAATTGGAAGGAGACTGGTACAGTGCATAACATTCAGGCACATTTGAAATAGTTTGATTGAGAGATGTTTTCTGAATAAATAAGAGCATTGGTGATGGATTTTCAATCAAAAGAAAAAAATTGAAATTAATCTATAACTTACCTGATTTCTTACCTTTAAGTGTAGACTATCAAAAGAGCACAGACACCCCTGAAACATTTCTTAAAAGTCCTCTGTTGGCTTCTAAATTTGTAACCTCTATTCTTTCTGATTCTCCAACACAACCAAACTCAAAGTGAGGTTCATTGACCTCTAGGGCTCCCCAGCGACATTTCTGGGAATTCACAAGATCAAATCTAATTTCATATTATTAAGATGTTATTTTTTCCCTACTGTGTTGGTCTTTTTACTAATGGTGCAAAAGCAATGTTCGGTAAAACCCTTGATAGTTTTGCTATAGTCACTTGTAGTCATTATATTCCTCACCTGCAAAAGAAGCCTTTAAAAGCCAGTAAATAATTAGTAATTTAATTAGTAATTTCAACCCTTGGGTACTCATCTTTTTAATAATCTTGTGACCAAATGGGAGGAGTGCAAAAAAAACTTGCAGTCCGTATAAATTGTCTCAGGGAGGGGAGGTAGAAGGGGAAAAAAAAAAGAACTTGTGTGGTTGTCTTCAGTTGTGAGCTGAACTAGACAATTTTTTCTCAGAGCTTCATCTTTACCTGAAAGAGCAAGATAGACAAACTTGTGCTTGTTCAGATTTGCTTGTCTGGCTGACATATCAAAATATGAATAAAATGAATCCTTCATGTGAAGAAAAACTACTGACAGTATTTGTTATCAATAATAAAATTCACATTTTCTGGTGAAAATCAGAAAGTTGAAAAACTCGTGTCTGTCACTATAAGATTGACATCTAATAAAGACATTCTTGATGGGACTGGAATATTTTGTAAGTATGACTTGTTTTATTTAGTATAATGAAATATGTCAACATTTGGAAAAATCTATCTCAATGAATTAATGTTTTCCAAATGACCTAGATATGATTTGACAAACTTATATGTAGATAACAGATCCATTCAAAGTGAAAACTGAATCAATGGATTTTAATGTTACAGAGTCCATCTCACTGATGAGTGTGTTCATTTGCTAGGGCTGCCATAACGTAATATCACAAACAGGATGGCTTAAGCCACAAGAATTTGTTTTCTCAAAGTTCTGACCATTGTTTGTCCAACCAAGATCAAGGTGCCAGCAGATGTGATTTCTCCTGAGCCTTCTTTCCTTGACTGGCAGATGGCCATCCTCTTGCTGCATCCTCACAGGGACTTTTTCATCCCTGTTATCTCTCTCCTTTTTATAAGGTTACCATTCACTTTATAGCAGAGCTTCACACTTAAAACCCCATTTAATCTTAGTTGCTTCTTTGAAAGCTCTATGTCCAAAAACAGTCACAATGGGGTTAGTGCTTCAAACATAAATTTGGAGGGACATGATTCAGTTTATAACAATCTGTTTTCAGATTCCATATTGAAATCAACTTTTAAGCATCTGCCACTTCCCAAGTTTTGGTCTAGTGCTGAAGCATATCCATAATTATCTGATAAAGCTGTTGAACTGCTATTTCCTTTCTCAAATATATATTTTTGTGAAGCCAGGTTTTCTTCACATACTTCAAACAAAACAGACTATAAGAGATTGAATGCATATATCCAGCTGCCTATATTAAGCCACACATTTGCAAAATGTACAACAATGCCTCTCTCCCACTGATTGTTTACTTTCAAAGATATTTATCATAAAAATATGCTTTATAAATAACCAATGTAATTTTTCCTATTATTTTTAATGAATCAATACTTTTAATCTTAATATCTAGCATGATTAATATCTGTAACCACAATGCACATAAACAAAAGCTGTTTTGGGTCCTCATTACTTTCTAAGTGTCTGAAGTGTTATTTGGACCAAAAGGTTTAACATGTACAGCTTTAGAATATCAGCATAGATATTAGCTATGAGACTTTATAACTTGTGGTTACCCTGAAGATGATTCATCAAAGTCAAAGAACAAATAAGAAGAAATCAGCAACTGATTAAAAATATATATATATATTTGCCTGAGAAATACTTGTATTTAAAAGTTAGATAGAGAAGGATGAGCTGGTAAAGAATGAAAGGAAGACCTACATTTTGTGAGGTGCTATACTGAGATCTAGGTACACTGAAATAAGCAAAACAAACATGGTCCATGCTACCACTGAGCTTACAGTTCAATGGAAAAAGGGGGGAAATTTCTGGGGGGAGAAGGACCAGGAAAACTAGTTTTAAGGAGGGAGAGGTGAGTATCGATTACTGCAGAGAATACATTTAGCTAAGGACAAAAAAGTACTCCCCGTGGAGTCAAGGGGGTTGGTCATGGTGAGCTTGTTGAAAGCAGAGTTAGTGGATATGGAATGGTTACAAGACCCTGAGGATTCTGCCTTTTTAGCATTCAGAAAATGGGTCATCATCCAGTCCTCTCTCAGATGAGAAAGGAGGACTGTCCAGTCTTTGAGGGAAGGAAAGTTTCTGGGTTAACCAGCCTCATCATCAGTGTTTGGTGCCTATCACCCTACATTTCTCTCACTTTAGTCACCACTCCTTCTCTATCTCTTTCGTAAACACACACACACAGTCCTCCATTCACAACTGTTCCTGAGACCTTAGATTAGGATGCAGTGGTAGGAGGGGTATTACTTCATTCAACAACATAAATCCCTGTTGATCAGTTCTAATTCCTAAAGCCCATGGCCTCAGAATGAATCTACATTTAATGCCACTAAATGTATGCTCATTCATCCTAGATGAATCCTAGAAGACATCTCCTGAATCAATCAAAACGTTAATATTTTCACTATGACAGATCTTCAAATATTTAAAGACAGTCATTTCTTATCCTTTTAGTATTTTGTTATCTAATGTAAATATCACCAATTCTTTCAAGCAGTTCTCAGATGACAAGATTTGTATTACTCCATTCATCCTGATAGCTTCCCTCAAGACATATCTTGGTATGTTAATGCCTCTATAAAGATTGCCCAGATTGCATACTGTATTTCTTCAGGTGTGTTTACAATTATATATGTACATTGGAACTATTACACCTCTTGACATATAAACTAGTGTTTTTAATAACTTAAATAAACATCATGAATGTACATTTACTTGTCTAGCATGACAAGGATAATGCCATGCTAGACAGTGGATCGCACAGAGTCGGACACGACTGAAGCGATTTAGCAGCAGCAGCAGCAGACAAGGATAATGTTTTGTAGAGACATTTAAAATGGAATACCATTCATACCTTATATATATATGTGCGTGTGTGTGTGAATGTAATATACATATACTTGTATATGTGCACACTTACCATTTTTAGAGAACAATTTGAAAATAGCTTTTAAGAGAAATGAAAATAGTTGTAACGTTTTGCCAAGTAACACCATTCGTGATAATTGATTTTATAGGGATAATTTTAAAAAGGATAGCCCCTCTGCCACTGCCTGAGCTTGAACATCTTTGTCTCTGTCCTGGAGAATTGTTCATTTCATCTGCAGTCTCTTCCGTGTTAGTCTGTCTACTGCTTTATTCCCAGACATGTTATTCTAAGTCCCAATTTAGTCATTTCACCTTTCCACTTCAAAACCCTCCAGTGGTTCCCCATCAGTTGCAAAGTCAAATTTCCTTAGTTGATATCCATGGCCTTTCACAGTCTGGATCCTGCCTGTTTCCATATCCATCTCCTACTATTGCCCAACTACCTCTCCTAGCTTCAGTCATACGGTGGGTGGGTGGGTCTTATACCTCCAGCTCTGACTTTTTAGAGGATGAAGGAAGGGGACTTGAGGAGCGTGAGAAGAGGATCATCATCAGTATTATCTGGAAGTTTTTCAAACTGTAGAGGTCCCTCTCCCATTTCTCAGAAATACTCATATCCCCCAACCAGAGGTGGTGACCCCCTGTTGAGCGTCCAGGCAGTGTTAAGCCATTGTGAACAGAGAGTGTCATGTCCTTTGGTTGAATTAAAATAGATAAAAGATGGAGCAGCACTGCTCTCCCTGTCTGTGTGCCGTGTAAAATCCAAATCTCTTCAGGATTCTGTTCAAATATTACCTTTTCTCTGAAACTCTGTCTGTCTCCTATCACCAGGGGTTCCATCCACATTGTATTCATTTGAGCTATATCAGACAGCTATTATTTGGTCATTTTTAGCCCTCAGGACACTCAGTGTAATATGGTTCAATCTACTAGCAGATCTCTGAGCACATCTCTCACTGCATTTAATCCCTTGTTTATAAATAAGTCTGTCTCCCACTTTGTTACCTCTGGAACATAGAAAACACACTGTATTCCTGATAGCCAGCACTATTACCTGGCATGTAGTAAATGCTCGATAAATGAGTATTGGATGAAGTGATGATTAATTTTAAAAAATGTATATATATATATAGACATACTCAATGATAGAAGTAATATGGCATTTTATGATCATCAAAATTAGTTCATATTGAGACCATGAGCAAACATGCAGTAATACATGTAGTATAACAATGGGATTAAAACATAAGATGGTTTATGCAACAGACAAAGTTTGCAAAAGGCATGAAATGTTAAGTGATGAGATTACGATAAGTGATAAGATTATGATAATTTTATAATTGAGAAATTATGTTATTTTAACTTAATATTTTTAAAAGAAATGCATTTTTAAGTTTTGGTTAAATACAGGTGGGGTTTCCCTGGAGGCTCAGATGGTAAAGAATCTGCCTGCTATGTGGGAGATCTGGGTTTGATCCCTGGGTTGGGAAGATCTCCTGTAGAAGGGAATGGCAGCCCACTCCAGTATTCTTGCCTGGAGAATTCCATGGACAGAGGAGCCTGTCAGGCTGTACAGTTCATGGGATCACAAAGAGTCAGACATGACACTTTCATTTTTAAGTACAGGGTAGGCACGTGTCATACCATTTGCTTACTGTTGATGGCCCAGAATGTTATGTCTTTTACATCTCCTTACATTTTCATCACAGAGGTATGTTATAGATGATCCTCAACTGTTTGTTAAACAAATGGAAAATTTAAGTGCCCAAAACTTTAAGTAAGGGAAAAATAGCTAGAAAGTATTTGTTAAGGGGTTCCAGTGAATCAAAGCTAGACTTGCTTCAGCTGCATTCAGAAGAAGCGCTAGTGAAACAATTAAAAATGGGTTCAGTGCTGTCGGAGGTCCAACTCCCTCAGATCCTCCACCTGTGTCCTAAAAGTGGTGATGAGGTCAAGCTTCCTGGGAGAGTTTAAACCACAGGAGGGATCTACCAAAGAAAAGATAGCAAGTTCTTATTAGTTTTACTTTTTCCCTTTTCTCCTTTTGTGCAGTGGGTAAAACTATCAAAGGGGAAAAAAAGCAGGTGTGTTCATGCCTGGAATTTTCATCTCTTTCAGTGCTGTCAGCGTAAGTTTCCACTGCAGCCCAGGGAGGCTGACAAATCACACTCCTGAGCCGCGGGTGTGAGCCCTTTCTCTCATAAGCAGGACCTTGTAGCATTTGGGTCTGAGCACAGGCTGTGGTTCTAGGAAACACCATTTCTTCTTATTTTTCTTTCTTTTCTTGCATTTTACTTGTTTTTCTATCTCAGTTTTCTCCTCTGTGAACCATGCAGGAATCCATATGCAGTGAGCTGAAGGAGAAACTGTACTAAAAGGAGAGATGGTTAAGCCAAGAGCTCCTATTCTGGTTTGGAGTTTATTGCTTGTTTGCCTTTGGACGGTGGCCTCTTGTGGGGACACAAACTAGAGAGATTGTTAAAGCTCATGGGTCCCAATGTGATGCTTTGACCTAATTAGTTTATTTTCACTGCTGTGTAAAAAGATCTTAGAGAAAAAAATAGACCTTTCCAGGTGTGAGCTATTACCCTGAAATAGCACTTCCCACCTGCGTTCATCTGCGATCATTGTCCATTAGTAGATGTCAGAGGACACATTGTCTTCTACTTAAGATTCACAGGAGTGGCAGAATTTAAGGAAAAAGAAATGAGGTGTATTTGCATCATAGGAAACTATTGACACCAAATCTGTAGGAAGAAAACATGAATAATGCAGTGAATATTAAAATTCATATATTAGACAATAAATTTTAGACTGTCTACCTTCCCATTCCTTATAGTTTGCATTATGTTTTCAAAAGCTTGGTTTCTAAAACTTTGAAAGTAACTGGATCTACAGGAAGGACATCATCTCATTTTTACAAAAAATAGTATAAAGCACAAGGTAATGATGCTTGTCACAAATGGAGAACCTTGGTAAAAAATGAATTGTGCATTCATACAATTTAGAACCAATGTAACCTTAGACTGAACATCAGTAATGATAATAATATTAATGACAACAACAGAATTCAGGAGAAATCTAAATAATTAAATTGAATTATAGTTCCTTCTGGAATATATAACACTTGTGTATACATTATGACTGGCCTCAATGGAATCCATCATTTCTACCCTTTCCCATTTTTCCCTTTCTCAATGAAGTATGTTGGTTCCATTTTTGGGCAATGGAAGTGTTTTCTCAGCTTTCTTTAGCAGACTTTGCTGCCCCATGAAGGTGCTGTGTGCTATATTAAGGAAAATTAAGATCCAGAATTTAGATCCACAGCCGTGTGATACTTGGTCAAACGAGATGGAAATGTTAGGAAATTGGACTTAGAGTATGAGGGCTGAAATGTTAATCATAATAATTTAAAATATTACTACAGACTTGAGAAGTACAGAGCTTAAAAGGAAAAGAGACACACAAACAATAAAGAAGGGAAGACCATCAGATTTTATTATACTTCTGGGATGGATAAGCTATTGTTGTTATATGTAAAAAGATTACATTATTTCCAGTCAAAATTGGCTGTCATCACTGTTGACAAGCTTAAGGGGCGTACAAAAAAAACAAACAGAGAGGAAACCCAGGGTAGAGTAGACAAATATTCTCATGGTGGATATTAATATGTACAGTGATTCAGGAATGAAGGGTAGTCTATAAATAAAATAATGATGATATGTAGTTTAGTTAGGAAATAGAGAGTAGGAGATAAATAAAATAATTAGGTGGATTATGTTCATACAATAATTAGAATGCAATATTTGATTAATAAGAGTTGTCCTATGAGTCATTTATAGACTTGTAACAGAAAGAAATCTCAGTGTATAAGCTCAGGTGTTGAAGTATGCAAGAAACAGTTTTCTATGTTTTTCTCTAGCTGAACTTAATTTGTATTCTGGGCCCCAGTTCCATCAAGTGGCAGAAACTCAATCTCAATCAGCTTTCACCGACTCTCCTCCAGGACTGTGTCTACAAATTGCCAGGTGGGGGGCCATCTGGCCCTCCGTGTCATCAACTGTCCCTGCTGGCACTCGCTGAGACGTCCTTCTTTCAGTCTGGCCTGTGGTCACTGGTCCTTGCAGGTTGCCACTACAGCCTCCTTGTCCTCATTCCAAGGACACATTCAGTCTGCTGGCTCTCTGTGCATTTTTCACTGGAGAAATTTTGCTCCTCCTGTCCTGCCCTATGCTAAGGACAACTCTGTGAGCTGCTCTTAGCCTACATGCCTACTCAAGTCTTGCTTTTAGAGAGTCCTAATTCATTTGAAGTTTTTGTCATTATTCTCCCAACACTGGGTTTATTCCGTGGACATTGATAAAGCAAACATCCTTTCTCAGTGATGTCTCAGTGATATCTAGACTCCTTTTTTGCCTCTCACTTTATTTTTCTTCCTAGCCTATGGAATTTTGCCGTGGAGAGGGAGCTAACATAGGAAGAACAGCTTTTATCTACACACTGTGCATTCTTCCAAATTGTTTGGGTTTTGAAACTCAAAATCCTATGGCTATGTTTTATCTAATTTTATTTCTAGCAAGTTGATCACTAATTGATACAATGAGAATGAAATATTCTAACTATCTGAGTTAGGGGAAGGAACATAAGATTAAAAAAAAAAGTACCAAAAAGAGAAGTCACGTTGGTAATATGATAATATTCTAAACTTCTGGAGCTAATTTTCAAGTAATCAGATAAAATTAAATAAACCTGTATTATGTATTTACATTATATGCTACTGAACAGTATAGTAATTTGTTTCACCTGTTTCTTATCAGATACTGAACAATACAGAGAATATGTTTCTAGATTTGAAACTATTGGTTTTTTGTACTAACCATTGGAAACAAACTGAAGCCATCACATTAGACTGCAAGTCTGTGTTGTCAGATTCTGAATGGCTAACAAATGTGATCCAACTTTATCCAGTAATAAAGTTTGTAGTGCCTTTAGGGATACATGCCTCTTAGATAATACTTCCTAAAAATCACTTCTCTGACTTGATGAATTAGAATTTGAAGAGTAGGGATTATGGATTGTGCTTCATAGTAAAAGTCTGGAAGATTTGACTTTTAATGATCATAAAAGATAAGGTATTTATTTTGGAAGTCAGATGAGCAGCTTGGCAAGTTATTATGAAGCTGAAGGGACTTGAAGACCAGTCCACCTCCAATCAAAAGTGTCCACAGTCAGCCTCATTTTCTCCAGGAACAATTTAGGATTTGTGGCAGCAGAGGTCAAGTGCTTAATTTAGTACCCACAATCTTATAGATATAAGTAATAAGTAAAAAATTCAATCTAGATGTTATCATGAGTTGGTCATAGTGGTGGAACAATTTCCTTATGCTCTCCTGGAACATCTTATGCTCATTGTTAGTATTCTTAGTGTATCCACTTGATAAAAATCCGTTCAGTTTCAGTCAGTTCAGTCGCTCAGTCATGTATGAATATTTGCGATCCCACAGACTGCAGCACGCCAGACTTCCCTGTCCATCACCTACTCCAGGAGCTTGCTCAGCCTCCTGTCCATTGAGTCGGTGATGCCATCCAACTATCTCATCCTCTGTCTTCCTCTTCTTCTGTCTTCAATCTTTCCTTCTGTCTTCAATCTTCAAACCCTAGCATTAGGGTCTTTTCCAATGAGTCAGTTCTTCACATCAGGTAGCCAAAGTATTGGAGCTTCAGCTTCAGCATCAGTCCTTCCAATGATATTCAGGACTGGTTTATTTTAGGACTGACTGGTTTAATCTCCTTGCTGTCTAAGGGACTCTCAAGAGTCTTCTCCAACACCACAGTTCAAAAGCATTAATTCTTTGGTACTCAAGGTCCAACTCTCATATCCATACATGACTACTCGAAAAACCATACCTTTGACTATATGGACCTTTGTCAGTAGAGTAATGTCTCTGCTTTTTAATATGTTGTCTAGGTTTGTCATAGCTTTTCTTCTAAAGAGCAAGTGTCTTTTAATTTTATGGCTGCTGTCACCATCTGCAGTTATTTTGGAGCCCCCCAAAATAAAGTCTGTCACTATTTCCATTGTTTCCCCATCTATTTGCCATGAAGTGATGGGACCAGATGTCATGGTCATTGTTTTTTGAATGCTGAGCTTTAAGCTAGTTTTTTCACTCTCCTCTTTCACTTTCATCAAGAAGCTCTTTAGTTCTTTGTCGGTTTCTTCTGTAAGAGTAGTGTCATCTGAATATCTGAGGTTATTGATTTTCTCCCAGCAATCTTGATTCCAGCCTGTGCTTCATCCAGCCTGGCATTTTACATTATGTTGAGTTCAATTCAGTTCAGTCACTCAGTCATGTCCAACTCTTTGCAACCTCATGGACTGCAGTATGCCAGGCTTTCCTGTCCATCACCAACTCCTGAAGCTTGCTCTAACACATGTCTGTCAAGTCAGTGATGCCATCCAACCATCTCATCCTCTCTTGTCCCCTTCTCTTCCTGCGTTTAATCTTCCCCAGCATCAAAGTCTTTTCCAATGAGTCAGTTCTTTGCATCAGGTGGCCAAAGTTTCAGCTTCTGCATCAGTCCTTCCAATGATATACTCTGCATATAAGCTGAATAATCAGGGTGACAGTATAGTCTTTTTTTTTTTAAGTTTTCACCTTTAATGAAATGACTTTGGAAATAACATACATTTCCATGACACCAACACTACAGTTTTCAGAGTCACTGTAAGATACACAGAATTATATCTGTAATTAATATGAATGCCAACATTTCAAGCAGTAATTTCTGTTACATGGCAAGCAAAATCAAGAAAGCAACCATCAAACAAAAGAGACCCATAGCTTCCGACAAGGCAAATCCCAGGATAGCATATGTGAACAGCTGCTGCTTCAGTGAAGGGTTTCTGGCATAACCAATGATGAGACTGCCAAAGACTGTTCCAATACCAGCACCAGAACCAGCCACTCCTACTGTGAAAGCACCTGCACTGATAAATTTGGCTGCAGTATCGATGTCTCTGTTGACCACAATGGTCTGAAATTCCCTTTGGATTAACTGAGACACACCATTCTGGGTGCCATTAAATACTGTAGAACCCTCTCCAGTCCTAGTCTCTGGTAGAGATAACACTGATGCAGAAATTGGTCTGTATGCAACTCTGGATCCAGCTCTGATCAGAGCTGGGGTGCAGGCAAGCTTGGCACAGGCGAACATCTTGCACTCTTTGGGGCAGCGCACCTGGAGGACTTGGGTGACAGGAGACATGGGCTCCTCTCCCGCTTCCTTTCTTCCAGGGAGGTGGCAGCGGCCGCAGCAGCAGAGGTCAAAGGAATGGGGCTAGGGTGACAATAAAGTCATGACATACTTCTTTCCCAATTTGGAGCTAGTTCATTGTTCCATGTCCGGTTCTAACTGTTGCTTCTTGACCTGCATATAGATTTCTCAGGAGGCAGGTAAGGTGGTGTGGTCTTCCCATCTCTTGAAGAATTTTCCACAGTTTGTTGTGATCCACACTGTCAAAGGATTTTGCGTAGTCAATGAAGAAGAAGTAGATGATTTTCTGGAATTCTCTTGTTTTTTTCTATGATCCAACAGATCTTGGCAGTTTCATATCTGGTTTCTGTGCCTTTTCTAAATCCACCTTGAACATCTGGGATTTCATAGTTCATGTACTGTTGAAGCCTGCTGCTGCTAAGTCACTTCAGTCATGTCTGACTCTGTGCGACCCCATATACAGCAGCCTACCAGGCTCCCTCGTTCCTGGGATTTTCCAGGCAAGAACACTGGAGTGGGTTGCCATTTCCTTCTCCAGTGCATGAAAGTGAAAAGTGAAAGGGAAGTCACTCAGTCGTGTCTGACTCTTAGCAACNAGCCAGGACATGGAAACAACCTAGATGTCCATCAACAGATGAATGGATAAGCAAGCTGTGGCATATATACACAATGGAGTATTACTCTGCCATTAAAAAGAATAAATTTGAATCAGTTCTAATGAGATGGATGAAACTGGAGCCTATTATACAGAGTGAAGTAAGCCAGAAAGAAAAACACCAATACAGCATACTGACACATATATATGGAATTTAGAAAGATAGTAATGATGACCCTGTATGTGAGACAACAAAAGGACACAGACATAGATAATGGACTTTTGGCCTCAGATTTGACTTTTAATGATCATAAAAGATAAGGTATTTATTTTGGAAGTCAGATGAGCAGCTTGGCAAGTTATTATGAAGCTGAAGGGACTTGAAGACCAGTCCACCTCCAATCAAAAGTGTCCACAGTCAGCCTCATTTTCTCCAGGAACAATTTAGGATTTGTGGCAGCAGAGGTCAAGTGCTTAATTTAGTACCCACAATCTTATAGATATAAGTAATAAGTAAAAAATTCAATCTAGATGTTATCATGAGTTGGTCATAGTGGTGGAACAATTTCCTTATGCTCTCCTGGAACATCTTATGCTCATTGTTAGTATTCTTAGTGTATCCACTTGATAAAAATCCGTTCAGTTTCAGTCAGTTCAGTCGCTCAGTCATGTATGAATATTTGCGATCCCACAGACTGCAGCACGCCAGACTTCCCTGTCCATCACCTACTCCAGGAGCTTGCTCAGCCTCCTGTCCATTGAGTCGGTGATGCCATCCAACTATCTCATCCTCTGTCTTCCTCTTCTTCTGTCTTCAATCTTTCCTTCTGTCTTCAATCTTCAAACCCTAGCATTAGGGTCTTTTCCAATGAGTCAGTTCTTCACATCAGGTAGCCAAAGTATTGGAGCTTCAGCTTCAGCATCNCACAGACTGCAGCACGCCAGACTTCCCTGTCCATCACCTACTCCAGGAGCTTGCTCAGCCTCCTGTCCATTGAGTCGGTGATGCCATCCAACTATCTCATCCTCTGTCTTCCTCTTCTTCTGTCTTCAATCTTTCCTTCTGTCTTCAATCTTCAAACCCTAGCATTAGGGTCTTTTCCAATGAGTCAGTTCTTCACATCAGGTAGCCAAAGTATTGGAGCTTCAGCTTCAGCATCAGTCCTTCCAATGATATTCAGGACTGGTTTATTTTAGGACTGACTGGTTTAATCTCCTTGCTGTCTAAGGGACTCTCAAGAGTCTTCTCCAACACCACAGTTCAAAAGCATTAATTCTTTGGTACTCAAGGTCCAACTCTCATATCCATACATGACTACTCGAAAAACCATACCTTTGACTATATGGACCTTTGTCAGTAGAGTAATGTCTCTGCTTTTTAATATGTTGTCTAGGTTTGTCATAGCTTTTCTTCTAAAGAGCAAGTGTCTTTTAATTTTATGGCTGCTGTCACCATCTGCAGTTATTTTGGAGCCCCCCAAAATAAAGTCTGTCACTATTTCCATTGTTTCCCCATCTATTTGCCATGAAGTGATGGGACCAGATGTCATGGTCATTGTTTTTTGAATGCTGAGCTTTAAGCTAGTTTTTTCACTCTCCTCTTTCACTTTCATCAAGAAGCTCTTTAGTTCTTTGTCGGTTTCTTCTGTAAGAGTAGTGTCATCTGAATATCTGAGGTTATTGATTTTCTCCCAGCAATCTTGATTCCAGCCTGTGCTTCATCCAGCCTGGCATTTTACATTATGTTGAGTTCAATTCAGTTCAGTCACTCAGTCATGTCCAACTCTTTGCAACCTCATGGACTGCAGTATGCCAGGCTTTCCTGTCCATCACCAACTCCTGAAGCTTGCTCTAACACATGTCTGTCAAGTCAGTGATGCCATCCAACCATCTCATCCTCTCTTGTCCCCTTCTCTTCCTGCGTTTAATCTTCCCCAGCATCAAAGTCTTTTCCAATGAGTCAGTTCTTTGCATCAGGTGGCCAAAGTTTCAGCTTCTGCATCAGTCCTTCCAATGATATACTCTGCATATAAGCTGAATAATCAGGGTGACAGTATAGTCTTTTTTTTTTTAAGTTTTCACCTTTAATGAAATGACTTTGGAAATAACATACATTTCCATGACACCAACACTACAGTTTTCAGAGTCACTGTAAGATACACAGAATTATATCTGTAATTAATATGAATGCCAACATTTCAAGCAGTAATTTCTGTTACATGGCAAGCAAAATCAAGAAAGCAACCATCAAACAAAAGAGACCCATAGCTTCCGACAAGGCAAATCCCAGGATAGCATATGTGAACAGCTGCTGCTTCAGTGAAGGGTTTCTGGCATAACCAATGATGAGACTGCCAAAGACTGTTCCAATACCAGCACCAGAACCAGCCACTCCTACTGTGAAAGCACCTGCACTGATAAATTTGGCTGCAGTATCGATGTCTCTGTTGACCACAATGGTCTGAAATTCCCTTTGGATTAACTGAGACACACCATTCTGGGTGCCATTAAATACTGTAGAACCCTCTCCAGTCCTAGTCTCTGGTAGAGATAACACTGATGCAGAAATTGGTCTGTATGCAACTCTGGATCCAGCTCTGATCAGAGCTGGGGTGCAGGCAAGCTTGGCACAGGCGAACATCTTGCACTCTTTGGGGCAGCGCACCTGGAGGACTTGGGTGACAGGAGACATGGGCTCCTCTCCCGCTTCCTTTCTTCCAGGGAGGTGGCAGCGGCCGCAGCAGCAGAGGTCAAAGGAATGGGGCTAGGGTGACAATAAAGTCATGACATACTTCTTTCCCAATTTGGAGCTAGTTCATTGTTCCATGTCCGGTTCTAACTGTTGCTTCTTGACCTGCATATAGATTTCTCAGGAGGCAGGTAAGGTGGTGTGGTCTTCCCATCTCTTGAAGAATTTTCCACAGTTTGTTGTGATCCACACTGTCAAAGGATTTTGCGTAGTCAATGAAGAAGAAGTAGATGATTTTCTGGAATTCTCTTGTTTTTTTCTATGATCCAACAGATCTTGGCAGTTTCATATCTGGTTTCTGTGCCTTTTCTAAATCCACCTTGAACATCTGGGATTTCATAGTTCATGTACTGTTGAAGCCTGCTGCTGCTAAGTCACTTCAGTCATGTCTGACTCTGTGCGACCCCATATACAGCAGCCTACCAGGCTCCCTCGTTCCTGGGATTTTCCAGGCAAGAACACTGGAGTGGGTTGCCATTTCCTTCTCCAGTGCATGAAAGTGAAAAGTGAAAGGGAAGTCACTCAGTCGTGTCTGACTCTTAGCAACCCCATGGACTGCAGCCCACCAGGCTCCTCCATCCATGGGATTTTCCAGGCGAGAGTACTGGAGTGGGGTGCCATTGCCTTCTCCGACTGTTGAAGCCTAGCTTGGAGAATTTGAGCATTACTTTGCTAGAGTGTGAGATGAGTACAACTGTGTGACAGTTTGAACATTCTTTGGCATTGCCTTTCTTTGGGATTGGAGTGAAAACTGACCTTTTTCAGTCCTGTAGCCACTTCTGAGTTTTCTAAATTTGCTGGCATATTAAGTACAGCACTTTAACAGGATCATCTTTTAGAATTTGAAGTAACTCAGCTGAAATTCCATTACCTCCAATAGGTTTGTTCTTAGTGATGCTTCCTAAGGTCCATTTGACTTCTCACTCCAGGATGTCTGGCTCTAGATGAGTGATTACACCATCCTGGTTATCTGGGTCATGAAAATCTTTTTTGTATAGTTTTTCTGTGTATTCCTGCCACCTCTTCTTAGTATCTTCTGCTTCTGTTAGGTCCATACCATTTCTGTCCTTTATTGTGCCCATCTTTGCATGAAATGTTCCCTTGATATCTCTAATTTTCTTGAAGAAATCTCTAATCTTTCCCATTCTATTGTTTTCCTCTATTTCTTTGTACTGATCACTTAGGAAGGTTTTCTTAATGCTCTTTGCTATTCTTTGGAACTCTGCATTCAGATGGGTATATCTTTCCTTTTCTCTTTTGCCTTTTGCTTCTCTTTTCTCAGCTGTTTGTAAGGCCTCCTCAGACAACCATTTTACCTTTTTGCATTTCTTCTTAGGGATAGTTTTGATCATGGCCTCCTGTACAGTGTATGAATTTCTGTCGATAGTTCTTCAGGCACTCTATCAGGTCTAATTCCTTGAATGTATTTATCACTTCCTCTGTATAATCGGAAGGGATTTGATTTAGGTCATACCTGAGTGGTTAGTGATTTTCTCTTCTTTCTTCAATTTAAATATGAATTTTGCAAGAAGGAGTTCATGATATGGGCCACAGCCACCTCTGATATTATTTTTGCTGACTGTATAAAGCTTTTCCATCTTCAGCTACAAAGAATATAATCAGTCTGACTTCAGTATTGACCATCTGGTGATGTCCATGTGTAGCATCACCTGTTATATTGTTGGAAGAGGGTGTTTGCTTTGACTAGTGTGTTCTTTTGGCAAAACTCTATTAACCTTTGCTCTGCTTCCTTTTGTACTCCAAGGCCAAACTTCCCTGTTACTCCAGATATCTCTTGACCTCCTACTTTTACATTCCAGTCCCTTTTGATGAAAAGGATATCTTTTTTTGGTGTTAGTTCTAGAAGTTCTTTTAGGTTTTCATAGAACTGTTCAACTTCAGCTTCTTCAGCTTTAGTGATTGGGGCCCAGGCTTGGATTACTGATATTGAATGGTTGGCCTTGGAAATGAACAGAGATCATTTTGTGGTATTTGAGACTGTACCCAAGTACTGCATTTCAGACTCTTTTGTTGACTATGAGGGCTCAGTTTCTTCTAAGGATTCTGGCTCACAGTAACAGAGATAATGGTCATCTGAATTAAATTCACCCATTCTGGTCCATTTTAGTTCACTGATTCCTAAAATGTGGATGTTTACTCTTACCATCTCCTTTTTGACCACTTCCAATTTACCTTGACTCATGGACCTAACATTCCAAGTTCCTGTGCAATATTGTTTTTTACAGCATCAGACTTTACTTCCATCACCAACTGGGCATCCACAACTGGGCATTATTTTTGGTTTGTTCAGCTTTAAATAAAATCTTTCATATAGATTAATTCAAATAATGTTTGTCAAAGATAAAGACATTAACACAAGGTATAATATTTACATAATATAGATAGATAAGGGAGGAAAGCAAGAAATACAAGACAGGAGAAGGAAGAAGGAAGTCATGGAGGAAGAAAGAAAGTAGGAAGGAAAAGAAAGAAGGGGTGTGGATGAATGTAGATGAATATTTAGACCTTTAGGCAAGAATTTAATAGGTACTAAGAAGTTTATTTTTATCATGGCCATTTCATGATCCAAATAGTAATAAAACCATGTAAGATGCATTTTTTTAAGATGCATTTTAAGAACGAACTAAATCCAATTACAGAGAAGGCAATGGCACCCCACTCCAGTACTCTTGCCTGGAAAATCCCATAGACGGGGGAGCCTGGTGGGCTGCAGTCCATGGGGTCGAGGAGTCAGATACGACTGAGTGACTTCCCTTTCACTTTTCACTTTCATGCGCTGGAGAAGGAAATGGCAACCCACTCCAGTGTTCTTGCCTAGAGAATCCCAGGGATGGAGGAGCCTGGTGGGCTGCTGTCTATGGGGTCACACAGAGTCAGACACGACTGAAGTGACTTAGCAGCAGTAGCAGCAGCAAGCCCAATTAAATCTAAAATACCTTGAAATCATAAAGTCCTACATTAAAAAATACATTTTGAGACTAAGAAGTGATCTTGTGGGACATCTATCTGTCTGCCTTTATATGTGTATCATTAAAAATCAGATTTTATTGTGTTCATGTAACCTGACATAAATTGTTTTTATTCATTTTCAGTTTATTTATATACATTTACTGAAATTATAAACCGTATTATATTGTTTTCAGGAGATTTTCCCCCATAATATTCATGCAGTATTCAATTCACAGATATTTATTAACCTTCTTATTCGGGTCAGAACCTTGATCTAGAAATTTAAATCTTGTTCAGGGTGTCTGGGTCTTGGTTCAAGAAGGTCAGTGTTGGAATAGCCATGCCCGATGCTGTTTTGTTCCATATATGAACTGTTGGGCTGAAAGAATCAAGTCTCCACTTAACTAACAAAGCAAACATAATGTTTTGAAAAACACTGAACTCTGAATTGCCTTTTAGGAGAAATTAGGGTGTACTGTTCTTCAAATATATGTTGTAGGTGCCATATTTAAGGAAATAACTGAAATAGATTTTTCTCAGAATCTAGAGTCAACCAGTTACAATAGGATTTAAATTGGTTTTGAGTCAGAGGATCTTCAGATAGTGTTTTATTTTGAAATATGTAATCAAAATAGTAGTTTTCGGAAGAATAATTGAGTTCCAAACTTAGCTGCATCTTCGCTCTATAAAAGTAGATACATTAATGTGAATTCTAAGAAATACTTGATTTGCCATTCTTCAGCATCTGTTCAATAATCATTTACACATCATTACCAGGTAAATACTAAATATTAATTGAATCCCTGTTCTGGGTTGGTCAGCATGGTAGACCTGGGTATAAAATTAATGACAAGGTCTTCTCTTCAGAATTTATAATCTTGGTTTATACATGCATGTGTGTTCCTCACAAGCTCTCTCCTGAAATTATACCATAAATATTTACCTTCCTCATTGGTTCACCAGGTATTTCCTATATACCGATTTTTTAGGGAAAACATAAACCTTGTCGTGAGACTTGAATGTACTTAGTTCCTGCATAGCCTCTTCTGTGTCCTGTCTTGCTTGCTACCATGCCAAGAAGGAATGTGTGTGTGATGTCAGGGTGTTTTTGTTTCCCTCTTGGAATCTCTACTGAATCCAGAAGTTAGAATGGCACAAATAACATTCATAATTCAAACTCTTTTAAATATAATCCAATATTCTAAGGTTCAGAAGGCATAGGGATTGTATAGTGATGCCTTCCTCATTATGAAACATTATTTTTAAATCTGCTCTAGATGTATTGAGTGTTGGATAGTGAGGAATTCCATTTGATATGTCATCAGAATAAATCATACCAAATTGTAATCGAATTCTAGGATTCCTGAAATCCTGTTTACTTTCAATATAGAATTATGTTCATCGAGTATAGAAAAATAAATTCTTAAGCTAGTTTTGTGATTTTGGCCATTCCTCCTTAAAAAATTGTTGAAAACAAAGATTATACTTTGTACTCATGTTCCAGGGAAGGAAAAATAACAGGAATACAATATAATTTAATCTTTGACTTTTAGTTGAGGCTGTTTACAAAATTAAAACAGATGGCTAGTGATTTCAGATGAGAGATGGTGAACAATTTTCAGAAATGCAAGAATTTATTTCATTTTATTCATCCAGGTAGAAAACAAGGTTTTCTTTAGTTATTTGTAGGTTTCTGAATTCACTTTGCTGTATAGAAACTGAGGGAATAAAAACAGGTAATAAAATATTAACAAAATATTTTGAAAGGAGAGTAGTTAACCTAAAATGTGTACTTAGCATTTCTACTTCTCATTTATTTTCATTCATATTTTTCCCAGAGAGGGGCACTTCCAGAGTTCCCTGTATAACCAGATCCCTGCCTGACTTCTGACACACTGAATTTTGCTCGCATAAGCCTCCTCCTAAAATGAGTGCAGAAATATTTGTTGAATCTCAGAGTTTCTGTGATCCCAGTGAGCTTTAATATATTTCTGTGTTACATTTTTTTAGGATTGTTCTTCTCTGAAGATATGTCTAATTATTCTGTCTTTGCAAAAAAAAAAAAAAAAGAAAGAAAGAAAGAAATATCTTAATGAAGGACAGATTTTCAATTAGCAGGTAACCAAAAGTGCTCAAAGTTTGAGGGTCTCCTTTTCCTGTGACTATAGTAATCAATCCTTCAGTTCAGTGAGAAGTAGGCAGAACATTTATGCTATTGATTCATCTTCTAGTACCCACACTGATGGCTGCATGGAAATAAAATAATACAAGAGCACCTCACGTTATACTACAGCTAGTGATTTTGTGGAAGACAAGGTACATCAAACCATTTGCCTAGTTTTGGAAAGGTAGAATTAGTTCATGAGGGAAAGAATAATTTGTAGATATTTTGAAATTAAACAATGTTCCATAGTACCTGAGAGACCTGCATGTGAATCCTTGAGTCTTTTCTTTGAAATTGTGTCCAAGCTATGTAACTTTTCTGTTACACAAATTACTCACCTATTTTAATAAAATATGCCTAAAACCTGTTAGAATAAAATTAGTGTGAAATTTAATATTATGATTAACATCAAACGTATGTATGTGGGATATGTTAAAAACTTAATACATATTTCTTTTATTTGTTGCACAACAAGTGGGCACATCCTATTCACTTGGTTCTTCAGGAAATAGCTCTTTGGTTTTGAGGCTTGTTTATCAAAGTAGAGGTTGACTTTTAATTCTGTGAACAAATGGCAGGATGAGCTTTGTTTACTTATACTTTATGTAGAGTGAACATGAACTCTATAATAGTCTGTAAAACAATAAATTACTTGTAAAAATAAATGGGTATCTAACAGGAAATCCAGAGAAAATCAAACAGAAAAATTGTCTTTTATATGTGTAATTTATCCTGCCAGGGGTCTTCAACCTCTGGGCTGCAGACCAGTACCTCCAGTCCTAATAGCAATGGCATTAGATTAGAAATAAAGTGCACAACAAATGTTATGTACTTGAATTATCCCGAAACCTACCCCTCACCCCCAGTCCATGGAAAAATTGTCTTCCATGAAATCAATCCCTGGTGCAAAAAAAGCTGGGGACCTAGATGATTTTCCTGCACCTAGTTGGAAAATGAAACGTCTCCATCTTTGACTGCAACCTGTTGTCTTAGTTAGACAACAACTAATTGCTGAGTGAGTTTAACAAATGACTAGTTACAGATCTAAAATCAACTAGGGAAATATGGTGCTTCAAGGAAAAAGCTTATCAGAAAATAATATATGTGCTCAAAATTTATGGTTACCACACTCTGCTCATGGCTATAAATTTCTTTCTGACTATTGATGTGAATTTGTGTAAACTGCCAGCAAGTTGGGGCTTCCCTGGTAGCTTATGGTAAAGATTCACCTGCCAGGAGACTTGGGTTCGAACCTTGGGTCAGGAAGATACCCTGGAGAAGGAAATGGCAACCCAGCCCAGTATTCTTGCTGGGAAATCCCATGGACAGAGGAGCCTGGTGGGGGTTCATGGTCACAAAGAGTTGCACACGACTTAGCAACTAAGCATGCACACACACACACCAGCAGGTTGGCAGTCAGATGATAATCCAAGCAAGTTCTTCCTATTTTCCACTTCTTATCTTTTCCCTTTGGTTAACTGAATGGGAAACCCATTTAGAATCAAGGACAAGGCCCAATTCTGGTAAAAAGTACCACAGACCCTGATATATACTTTCTTCTGATCCAAACAGAGACTGCATACCACAGCTCTTCTCCTGATTCCACAGAGGAAGTTCAGAAGTTCCAGTGTCAAGGGACACTGCCGATCAGCAAAGAAACTCTTCCATGCACTGTGCTACGTGGAGCCCCCATTAGCACTAAAAGAATTGAAGGAAGGGAGATCTCAGGCTTGCAGTCCATGAGTTTAATGCAGCCAGCATTTACACTGTGTACCTCCAGCATGGTCATGGTTAATAACATTGAATGTGAATGCCTGTAGGCCGGTGTGCTCTTCCTAGTCAACTACAGTCCCTTCTGAAACCTGTTATCTTAAGTTTGTGGAATTGTCTTTGCAACTCTTGATACAGAACCAAGAGTTACAAACTAACTCCTTCTTTTATTAAATTAAATAATTAAAACTTTCTTTAATTGAGAAGGAAAGTAATAAGTTTCCTTATTACATTACAGAATATAAAATACCAAATGCTATGCAAAAAAAAAAAAAAGTGGGAACCTAAAAGTCAGTAGCATGAAAGAAGAAAATAGCAAATCCATTTTGAAGCAACATGTAATTAACCTATTGAACATCATGGTTTATATAGTTGGAAAGGAATTAATTGCTGGGCGTTTTTAACATGACACACATTGAGTAATTTTTATAGAGATTTATCTAAGAAGTCGCAGAACATTTACAAAATGGCTTTGTGACTGGTTCCAGCAGCAGATTGTACTTAGCCAGCAGTTCCTCTGTACAGTGCTGGCTGGTGTGGTTGGCCATGCTTGTCCATCATTTCTACCTTTTGTGTTAAAACAGACAGGAACAAACCATCTTAAGCTATGTGAATTTTTAAAGACAAAGTAAAAGAAGTAATTTAAGGTCCAGAAATGTTTTCATGATTATTTTGTTCTGAGAAAGAAGGAGTGTGTACAAGAGTGTGTATGCAGAGATGTGCATGCTTGTGTGTTTATGTGACTCTGTCATATCCAAGTTTTTCTGGGCTAGTAGCTCTTAGTCATGAAGCACTGGAACTGTGTTAGGTCTGACAGACAACCTCAGGTGTGTAGCCCCAGAGCAGCAGCTCCTGTGCTTGCTTTTAACTGCTAATCAGGGTAAGATGTGCTGCTGAAATTGCATTTTTGATGCTTGCTTTCCCACTATCTCCCTCAAGGCAATGTTACTGTGACAGACCAAAGAATAGGGGAGAAGAAATTCTAGCTTTGAAAGATTGATAGAATTTTCCTCCCATTTCAGGTCCTAAGTGCTCAGAAAAACTTGAATATCTCACTGGTTACGATTTCCAAATTGGGATGAGGGGGAGTTTTCCTCTGGAGGAAAGGGATATGAGTAAGATTAGAGCCATAGCCTCTTTCCTTGGAGAAACTGGTTTTGCATCACTTCTCTCCTATCCCTTCTCACTGCCTATAAACTCTACCTGTCACCTGCCCATGGGCAATTTTTCCCCAACTCACCTCGCCAATAAGGGCCAAAGTCTTCTTGTTGAATTGTGATATTCCTTATTCTCAGTGGGCTTCCCCAGTGGCTCTGCTGGTAAAGAATCCACCTGCAATGAGGGAGACCTGGGTTTGATCCCTGGGTTGGGAAAATCCTCTGGATAAAAGAACGGCTATCCACTCCAGTAATCCAATATTATTCTCAATACTTACAAAGACTCACTGTATCTTTCCTCAATTACACAGCTTTTAAAAACATCCCATTGTCTACCAGTTGAGACACATTTATTTCCATGGCATCTGATGTCCAGTGTGATGTTGGAGCCCACTTTCCAACTTTGTCTTTTGTTGCTTCTTTTCATAGACTGTATCCTTCAGCTTTTCTCAGATAGATTGCTTTGGTATTCTTGTAGGAGTGTTTTGTTGTGGAGCATTAATTAAAGAGCCTTTAACCTCCTTGGGCTTTTAACCTCCTTGGGCTTCCCTGGTAGCTCAGCTGGTAAAGAATCTGCCTGCAATGCAGGAGACCCTAGTTCAACTCCTGGGTTGGGAAGATGCCCTGGAGAAGGTATAGGCTACCCACTCCAGTATTCATGGGCTTCACTGGTACCTCAGAGGGTAAAGAATCCACCTGCAGTGCGGGAGACCTGGGTTCAGTCGCTGGGTTGGGAAGATCTTTTGAAGGAGGGCATGGCAACCCATGCCAGTATTCTTGCCCAGGGAATCCCCATGGACAGAAGAGTATATACATACATACATATGTATGTGTACACCTGCTTAGCTTTAGTGCATTAACACCAACATCACCTCTCAAGTCATAGTGACAAACAAAAATGCCTCACTTATTTCTGAACCTTCAGTAAGAGAGCTTTACTATCCTTCAAGATGAGATATGCTCTTGAACTTCACTTGCCTTCATTCCTTATTCATGCTGTTTCCTTGGTTTGAAATGTCTTCATAGCTAACTCATGATGCCTTAATGAAATCACCTCAATTCTTAGTTCAAAGAGATTTCACCTTCCTTTTGAATTCCCAAGGCAATTCATATTCATTGAATGTCTACACATGCCAGGCAGTCTTGCTACTTGCTTTATATGCATTATTTCCCCTTAACTTTGTCCTTCCTGGTTCACAGTGAGTGATATTGAAACTTACTTCACAAAGACCGTTCCTCCTACCTCTTCCATCTTCTTCTCACCAGAGGGCAAGTTACAGCTTAAATCTAAGCTCTCTAATCTTATTAGACATCTAACATGCAGCAGTTTCTATCCTAGGTATGAAACATCATTTACTAATTTTCATAAAGGCAATATATTGACTTAGTTCTTGCCTAGACTTGCCATTTTCATATCTTACCCTCTGTAAGGATCCCAGCAGAATACACCGGGATCTCAAAATAGTCTCATAACAATGCTTGCTATAAAAATCCGGACTCTAAAAAAATGAATGAATTCCAATTTCCAGTGCTTATTTTATAACCCAGGGAAGTTCAAAAGAGTCAAAATCCAGGATATCTGATCATTGATCGGGGATGGGGAAGATTGGGTGAGAACAGCTGAAAAAATTAAAACTAAAGAAACATAATAAAGTTAGCTTTAACTTTTCAAACGAATACATAATAACAATGTGATACTCTAAAACCAACATAAAATCCCAGGAAAATTTTGATATTTTGAGGATGTTAATGGGTAACAATTCAGAGCACATTAAGAGGGGCGACTGCACAATTTCCATTACCATCAATGAAACTAATATGGTAAAATTTACACATATTGCAGTGGAAGCATGACCTCAACTGTCATTGGACATGTTACTTTTTGTGGTGTGTGATTTTCTCCTCTAATTTGAGGCAATTTAATTTTCTGCCCACTTCACAGAGAAATGTCAGACTGAATGACTGGAACATTGATGTTGAACATCTTTCTTCACACGTTGTATTTACAATAAAACTGATTCTGTTATCCTTGATAACACTAAATAAAAAGCAAAAGCCACAGTATTCTTTAATATATACTCACCTTTGAAAATCAGAATTTGGACACACATTTTAGGCATACTTGGAAAATATCTTAGTAGGAATTTGGAAATTTAAAAACAATGTTTTTTGTGAAGAAGAAAATTCATTATTGAAGAACAACAATACAACAATATATTAATTGTCTTACTGTAACGTTTTAGGATGAATGATATATTGGAAAAGTTTCAATACTTTGATTCTATGTTCATTTTAAATTTTTTCATAAATCAAATATGGAATAGTGGTTAAAAGGACAGTCTCTGAAACCAAACTGTTCACAGATTGATTCTACTGATAATCAGCTCTGTAAACTTAGGTGAATTATGTAACATTTCCAGGCCTCAGTTTCCTTACTGATTAACTGAAAGTATTAGAATTCCAACCTCTTAAGATCATGAAGTTAATATGAATTAATACCTTTAAAGCACTTAGCTACTGAGGATGTCCAGTAATGTTCATTATTGATATTATGATATGATACATATTATATTGGAAGAAACATAAAATAAACTCTCATATTTGTTTTATCTTTATGCTCTTTCAAAATATATTTGATGTGATTATTCTATTTTACTCTATATTAGGGAAAAGGATATCAGTGTAAACATGCTATATGAATAATGATTTTAGAGGACTCTTAATTCCTAAATGTCAGTGAATAACAAAGAATGGGACTTATTGACTAATCCGAATACTATTTTTTATCTCTCTCTGCCTCTCTTAATCCAACATCATAGCCATTGAATCCAATTGCCTGAGTATAGGGACCATTTCTTACTGGATTCTTCATTTTTATCATGTAACTCTGGCTTAGCACATAGTAGGCATTCAGTAAATATTAATCCAATTCTTTTCAAAATAAATATTCCACTTTATTTGTACGTTTATCCAACTAGACAATTCACCCAACCATCCTTTATCATGGCCTGGGGCTTTTCATCTTTAATCTTTTCCATCGGAGGGAGCCATTTGAGCTCCTTCACCTCCTGATTCTTATATACTGTTCTTAGTACACCCTGGAGAAGGCACTGGCAACCCACTCCAGTACTCTTGCCTGGAAAATCCTATGGACTGCAGCTGGAGGAGCCTGGTAGGCTGCAGTCCATGGGGTCTCAAAGAGTCAGACAGGACTGAGTGACTTCACTTTCACTTTTCACTTTCATGCATTGGAGAAGGAAATGGCAACCCACTCCAGTGTTTTTGCCTGGAGAATCCCAGGGATGGGGGAGCCTGGTGGGCTGCCGTCTATGGGGTCACACAGAGTTGGACATAACTGAAGCAACTTAGCAGCAGCAGCAGTACACCCTAATCTCTGTCTCCTTAACACTCACAACCATATTCGGTGCAACAGTATTTGGTCCTATTTATTTAGTTTCATGGTGAATTTGACTCTTCAATTAGATCATATGCAATTTAAGAGCAGAGATGAATTTGATACTTTTTTGTGACATCTTATAGTTTCATTAGAGTGTAATTCTTCCAATCTTAAAGGAAGAGTTGCAGTATTGCATTTGATATTATATGTTTATGCTGCTGCTGCTCCAGCTAAGTCGCTTCAATCGTGTCTGAATCTGTGCGACCCCATAGGTGGCAGCCCAGCAGGCTCCGCTGTCCCTGGGATTCTCCAGGCAAGAACACCGGAGTGGGTTGCCATTTCCTTCTCCAATGCATGAAAGTGAAAAGTGAAAGTGAAGTCGCTCAGTCATGTCTGACTCTGTGTGACCCCATAGACAGCAGCCTACCAGGCTCCTGCATCCATGGGATTTTCCAGGCAAGAGTACTGGAATGGGGTGCCATTTCCTTCTCCAATATGTTTATAAACACACACAAATATGTTATCATATGAAGTAGAGGAGTTAAGGAAAGATTCTAGCTTCTAACTCAGGGACAGTAAATGAATATGTATTTCCCTTTTACCCATGGCCGATGACGAGTTGGCCCTGTATGTATTCAACTTCTGCTACTATGGGAGATGCAGGATAGCAAATAAAATACTTTGAACTTTACTCTCAATCTAATACAGCTATTAATCAGTTATAGACACCCTTACCATTGAATTAATATAATTTCACATGCCATTCTAATGTGTTCTACATCTCTCAAAATTTGATGTACCTAGTTCTAATTCTGTAAAGATTGAAAGAAATTCAAAATTATAATGTAGTTAATCAAATAATGCAGTGTTTCACTATATAAAGTTTAAGCAAATGTTTTATAAGCAATAACTCTTAATTAATTAAGGTAGACACTAGTTTATCCCCATAAATACAGGTGAAGAAATTGAACTGCCCACCAGGCTCCGCTGTCCAGGGATTCTCTAAGCAAAAATACTGGAGTGGTTTGCCAAGCCTTCCTCCATGGGTTCTTCCCAACCCAGGGACAGGACCCAGGTCTCCCACATTGAAGGCAGACTCTTTACTGTCTGAGCCACCAGGGAGGCCCCAAACTGCAAGAGGTTAAATAATAGTCAAAATCACACAGTTTGGAAATGGATCAACCAGAATTCAAACCTAGGAATTTTGGCCCCAGAGCCCACATTGTAACTACCTTGCCATATTGCTGGCAGACCCCATAGGTCGCCTACACAAAGCCTCTGCCACCCAGATCCTTTCTGAGAGCCCTTCTGTGTGATGATAGTCACTTTCTTGGTCTCCCTGAAGGCAAGGATGGATTATGTAACCTAGTTCTGGCCAACAGGATTAGAAGAAATGCCTTCTGGGTCTTTAATTTTCTACACTGGCAAAAAAAAAATAAAAAGATGTGTTAAAAGAGGCCCAGTTTCTTCCCTAATTTTAGATATTGATGTGTGAGGATGTAATGCTTAGAGCTTCTGTAGCCATCTCACAACTGAAAAGAAGGTCAAGAGAATTACAGAGTCATTCTGTGGCTATACATATTTAGGCTTGTGTACTAACTCTGGACCTCCTTTCTTATGAATATCTTATACTGTGAGAATAGTAATTCTTTTTTTTTTTTTTTGCTAAAGCTACTTTTTGTTAAACATTGTTACCTGCAGCTCAAATCTTCCTAGTGATGAAAGTATAAATCACTATGATTTATTCCACTCTTAAATCTTGTCATAAAATATGACATTTTACTTCTAATCACCAAGATTAGTATTCCCATATGAGTATTTATGAGCATCTTATGTTCTTTCAGGTTTTCATATGGGTGTGATTGTATTTGTAAGACTTTTTTTCCTTTATATACCAATTTTTTATTCTTGGCGAAATATGAAACAAATGTAATAATTTTATTTTTCCAGTTTACTTTTTACTAATTCTAAAATTAGATCACCACCTTGATTCATGAATTACTATCTTGAAAACATGTTTTAAATTCCACTGACAAATTTGTCAAAGAAAACCTTAATTTTTAAACTGTTGATTCATTTGAATTATTTGACTTTTTTCATATCATATTTAATAGTAATAGTTAGCAAAATGAAAGTATAATTCAGTTTCATTTCCTTCTTTATATTTAAGTTGAACTTAAACTTGTGTTATGTTAGCTTTGTCATATGAACTTCCCCAAGCCCCTCTCACCTAAACAATCAATCAGACATGAAAAATATCTTTCCTTCAGATTTAAAAATTTGGTTTTCAAAGGATACCATCCATACATGTCCACTTTGCCCCACTGCCTTTCCCTGATCAGATTGAAAGTAAGAATTAATCACCATTTTAAAAGATTTTAGATTATCTGTAAAAGAAGGTAATATAGTCTGTTTGCTTTAATTTTTTTTGCTTGTTTTTAGCAAACATTGATTCATTAACAGTTAAACATTTTTTATATTTGAAAAATACATCTATTTAAGGCCGAGTTTAATTTTATTGTGATAAGTTAGGGTGTGAAGACTTAGATTTATTAGCATTAATAGAATGCAAAATATTGTAAACCATTAAGAAAAAAGAAATCATTCCTTAGGGAGTATTTCAACTGAAAGAAGCAAAAAAAAAAAAAAAGGCCTTAGAGAAGCCTGCAGTTTACTCTGTAATTTACCTATAGTGCCTGACAACTATGATGTCAAAGTACATAACACCACAGCTTGTTGGGCTCATTTCAAATCTGCATGTGTAATGACAAAGTGCCATTTTCAGCCATTTGTGAATAAGATCATTGAGCAAGACTCAGGTTTAGATATATCACTGCAACCACTCTCTATAATATGAAATTTTGAAAAAAAACAAATCAGAATTCCTATAGTGGGCTGTCGTAATAGTGTCCTCTAAACATTCCATTGCATTTATTACTTAAATACATGTGTTCAATTTAAGTGAAGAAGCTACCATTCTCCACCTAAGTACATAATAGGAGTTCAGTAAAAGTTGGCTGATTCGAATGCATGATCTGATTTTGACGTACCAGAAGAGACAGAGAAAGCAAAACTGGGCTAAGAGTGAGTATAAAATCACCTAAAGTGATAGACTCGGGGTCGTATATAAGCTAGAGGACATTTCCTTCATCTCATATTTTCATAAAGAGGTTAAGACTTCCCATCCACTGCCTAGGAGAGAAGATATTAAAGTGAAGGTTTCTGATAACTCTCCCTACTTAGCCTTGCCTGGAGAGGAGATGAAGGGATTTACTTGTGGGTGAAACTGAAGACCTAACAAGCATTGGGCCATGCCCCAGGAATGGGTAAAATTTCCTTTAACTAAAAGTAGAAAGCAATCCCCTGTAATTCTCACTCTCATTCTTACTCCTCTTCCTTCTCATTCCCTCTTTGCTTCTCTCTCTTGCCTTTTTCTCAAGCAGCGCATTTTCCCTCCTGCTTTGCTTCCTATTTGCCTGTATCACAGACAGAACTTTTTCAGAGATCATTTGGTTTGAGGTAGGAGGCTGCTTTCTATTGTTGTATGTAATGATAGCAAAGCCAGTGCTGTATCAGCTTGTCATGTGGCTCTCAGTGTTTGCTCACAGTTGTTTGGAAGCTATAGGAGAAAACAGGTCAACTACTTGGCTTACATTAATGTTCAATAAATCACTAACTCCTTGGGAGCATCATCTCTCAAGAAAAAAATATATTTAGACAAAGTCTGTGGACAGAATCGGAAATTTACGTGACAGGCACTTTTGTGTAAGATATCAATAAAAGTTTTTTTTAGTTTATTTAGGTGTTTCTTACAAAAATTAAATAATAAAAATAATAATAGGTATCATTGATGATTATACTATTATAGGCCAAGTGCTGTACCATGTGTTATATTTTTTTATATCAATTATTCCCAATAACTTAAAACTATAGATTGACAAACTCCTATAGTAAATAATAATGACTAATACTAAATAATAATGACTGCATTATTATAATGTTTCTGTAGACTGGTAAAGTCCAAATGAATAACATAAGAAGATTTATATGAAATAGCTAAGCTCATGGCTAAGGTGATGTCATTTCCCCTTCCAATACCATTTCAGACTTTGCTGATCAATCACAACATAATCAATATGCACTGATACAGAGACATTGAATCCATTTGCCGTCTTCATGTTGTCATAACCCCAGATGGGTCTAAACTCTCGATTTCCTATGATTAGTTGCCACTTAGACTCCTAGAAATCTCAGTGGCTTAGAAGAATTTTCCAAATAGTAAGTCATAGGCAAGGCCTGTGTGTACTGATGAATCAAGAGAATCATTTTCAGCACTCTATCTGTTTTATGAACTGTTTAGATAATATCTATATCTGAAATTATCTAAACTACAACAGACAGAACTTTGTGCTCAGTTGTCTGACTCTTTGCAACCCCATGGACTGTAGCCCACTAGGCTCCACTGTCCATGGGATTCTCCACTATCCAGGCCAGAATACTGGAGTGGGCTGACATGCCCTCCTCCAGGGGACCATACCAACCCAGGGTTGATCCTGCATTGGCATGCAAGTTTTATACCATTAGCACCACCTGGAAAGCCCCGGCATATGGTAAACACTCATGGGTATTTTTCAAATACGTGATTGACTAAAGATTCCAGTTGAAGGATATAAACACAGACAGATTTCCCTTTGTGCCATAACTTTTTCTCCTTGTGTTTTTTAATTTATTTTCCTAGTAATTTAACTTTAGAATCTTTTATTTGAATATATTTCCATCTCCACCCTTGTGAACGCATAGTTCAAGAATCTTCCTTGTATCCCAAATAAATACCATCATTTCTTGTCCTCTAGATAACAGAGATAAAAGGTTTAGGAAATAGTATACTTAATAAACAGGCTGCATCTTCTACTTGTTTCTTTTTCAATGCTTCCTTCCTTTTGCCTCTCTCTGATAATAATTCTCATCCAAGAACTTAATCCAGGCAGAAGAGAATGTTTTCCTTGTTCAAACTTAGGTGAGGGACATTCTTTTCCTAAGTGTGTCCTAGGCCACTGACTTCCTTTATAAGTAAGTGTAACATTACTATCTCTGTGTATAGTTGAAGAGGAAAAGTTAAAATTTTACGTTAAACTTCTGCTCCTTCTGCCTCTGTAACCCAGCTTGCTCCTTGCAAAATCTAGATCACGTAGGTCTCAGAACATGAGAACTTACAATACTTGGAACTGGAGCTTAACTCACTCACCCTTGTCCTGCTCTTTGCAATTACCCTAGCCCCTGCAAACCCACAAACCTGCTTAATCATTCCTGTCTGTGTATAAAAAACTGTGTAACCCCCATATCTCCCCTGGGCCCACAGGCATAATAAACCTGAGTTCTCCAGCTCTCCCAGTGTGGTGCTTGGTTTCTCAAGAATACTGGTTTTGTTAGGGGAAGTACACTGATTGAAACTGCCCACGCTGGCCACGCACCATAGTAATAATTTGCATGAGTTGTTTTACGACAGGAGGTCCTGGTAAGGAATACGGAACTAATAAGCCACCAGCAACTGGAAGAGTTCGGGAAAGGTCAAAAGGAGACACCACATGTCCGACCACCTCCCAGAATCCTTCTCCCTGTCATCCATCTTTGCTGAACAAGGCGTGCACCACCAGGAAGGACTCGGAGTCAGAATAATTGGTTAAAGACAACCTGGAAACTAATCCCATCACCATAAAACCGGAGACTGGGAGCCATGTGGCAGAGCAGTTCTCCTGGGTTCCCTTACCCTGCTGCTCTCCACCCAGGTGCCCTTTCCAAATAAAATCTCTTGATTTGTCAGCACATGTGTCTCCTTGGACAGTCCATTTCCAAGTGTTAGACAAGAGCCCAGTTTCGGGCCCTGGAAGGGGTCCCCCTTCCTGCAACAGTTTCTGCAGCACACTTAGTTGAGCTCTCCTTAGAAAATTTTATTAAATGAAAACTATAGACCAAGCACCCTTTAGGAGCTTTCAAAGGTGTTATGTAATTTAATTCCAGTAACAATATTAGGGCTGTAAATTCTTATCACCATACTACAGTTTAGAAAAATGAAGTTGGACAAAAATAGGCAGCGAACCCACAGTCAACTATCTAGTGATGCAGCTTACATCTGCTGACATCATCCTGACTCCAGCAATGATTCTTTTTCTACTTTCTTGCAAATATTTCTTTGTGTGTCCTGTAATTGCAAGTATCTCTTCTTTCATCATCAAGTGTCTCCTCTTTCATCATTCCAGTTTTATTCTCAGTCCCCAAAAACATCTTTAAGTTACTAAACAGCTTAAGAGAATTTGTTTCATCACCAGGATGTTTTTTTTTTTTTTTCATTTTAACATTTTAAATTAGAATCTGGAATATAAACCACAGAAGCAGTTATCCATTTTGAATCCATGAAGGGAGGTAAGTTACCAAAAAAGCTAAAAACAGCCTGTGGAAGTATCAGAGGCATTTATATACTGATGCTGATTGTATTTTGCACGCTAACAAGACACTAGAAACAATCACCCTAATTTGAGGGTTCAGCCTGCCTTTGACCACTTTCTTTCATTCTAAACAAAAAGCAGCACAAAGAATACAAAAAAAAAAAAAAAGGAAGAAGATTTAAGAGGCTTGACACTCTTCATTACAAAGTCAACCAAGACAAGTAATTCTTTTTCTTATAGACTATCAGAAAAAATTAATACCTTCCTCGAGAGTTGAGACATGTTTGTTTTACTGCTTTGATACATGATTTGGGGGAAAAACAAAAACAAAAACAAAAACGTTCTACTCCATGCTTTATTGTTAAACCTAACATCTGACTTTTGTTCTTCAGACACCCAGCACTTTCCCTGTTCCTGGATGCCAGAATACTTAGGAGACAATGTACTGCCCCAAGCCTCCTTGCTGGAGGTTATGGTGTCATTAGCACCTTCTGCTCCAGGCACCCCTGTTGAATGAACTCCTGCAGCTCCTACAAGGATTTGTACCATGGACAGAATAGCAGCTAATTAGCTTTGGTGGTTTGTCAGAGGCCACTGAGGTCACTCACTGCTGTCCTCTTTGTGGAAAATATTCACAAAAGCAGGTGCCTTTTTCACTATGGCTCCTAGTGTAAATTCTAATTATGGTTTTTTCTCACATTAAAATAATAACATTTCTTCCTTCATTGCTGTTACCTTCAAGCTGCTGGATGTTTCAGATATATAGCTACTGTGCCTTCCCCTTTCCCCCCCCTCCTGGTTCATTTTTAAGACACACAGAAGCTTTCAGCAATGCTCTCTTAAGACCTGCTTAACTTTTTCCTTATCATTCATGTTATTCTATTCAACACATGTATGGTTCTAGGTGTTTCAGAAGGTTACTAAATATTTGACCTGCTGTTTGAAGTTATATAATTGACAGAGACTTTACTAACTGTTCAGAGTTTTCGGATGCTTTTTCAAAGAAAACTATAAATATGCATGTAGATTAATGGAGATTGTGTTATTTTTGTAATATAGAATGCTTTTTTTGTTTTTTCAAAAAAAAAAGATTTCTGCCCTCATTTAATTCATCTTTTGTTTACCTTTCTAAAATCATAATCTTCCCACTCCAGTACTTGCAGTTTTCCATTGCAAATCTAACAAATAGTGAGTATGCTTAGTAAATTCATGAAATTTTTAAATGTACTCAAGAAAGCTGGATCCTTACACACTTTGTTTTTTAAAAATAATCAAAAAGACGATTATTTTCAACTATCTAAATAGAAATTAAGGCACTTAGGATATTAAAAATTTTAGAAATAAAATGGTAAGATTAAGTTCTTCTTACAGTGGAATGGGAGAAGGAACTGGCAGCCCCACACTGATATTCCTGCCTGGAGAATCCCATGGACAGCGGAGCTTAGCAGGCTACAGTTCATGGGGTCTCAAAAGAATCGGACATGACTTAGCAGCTAAACAACAGTTGAATGGAATATGTAAGAAAGTTCTGATAAATTTTTTAGTATTGATTCATCTCTCTACAAATAATTTCACTAATGCTGTTTCCTTTCAGTTCAGTTCAGTTGCTCAGTCATGTCCAACTCTTTGCGACCCCATGAATTGCAGCACACCAGGCCTCCCTGTCTATCACCAACTCCCGGAGTTCACTCAGATTCACATTCATTGAGTCAGTGATGCCATCCAGCCATCTCATCCTCTGTCGTCCCCTTCTCCTCCTGCCCCCAATCCCTCCCAGCAGACTTCAAAATGTATTGTACAAGAAAAAAAAAAATCCCAAGAAAAAATGGATTTTTTTTTTTTTTTAGTTTGGTATGCAGTGGTCTACAGAGTTAAAGCCTTTAGCAGATAACTTAAAATTTGTTATCTGAAGTGAAATCTATAAACAAAGATTTTAAAGCTGATAAAATTAACACAAACAGAGTATCAACTTTTGAAAAGAGGAAAGTCCAACATGAATACTCACCACTCAACTCTGGTATGGAGTCTAGATTCTGAGATTCATTCAGCTTTGCTTTGTTGAGAATAAATTTGCTGGTAACTGAACATTTTAGAGCTTAGATAGTGAAAACTCTTTAAGTGTAATGAGTCTCTGGCTGGGGAGAAATATCACCATATCTGATAGTGCTGTCGTAATAGAATAATACTTATGATTATGTAAACTCCTAAAATGCTTTTGCAAATGTACTACTTAAATAAATGTACTACTTAAATAAAAGTTCATTCTACTTAAATAAAAGAGTATACACTTTCTGCCTTGACTTCTTTCTCTTGTTGGCTTAAATAATCATCTACATTTTTACTTTACTCTATATTAAGTAATAACAATCCCTATTTTATCAGGCAATGTGCAGCTCTTTTCCATGAAAAGAAATAACAAGGATAAAACCAATAGAAAGGTATAAGAAAGGAAAAAAACAAACTTTTCAAATGAGTACCACAATATAAAACCATACCACTGTAATTGATTTTCATGCTTCCAGTGGAGTGTACAAATGTAGAAAGTAAAAATAAATGAGTGTACTAGTTGTTTCTTGCTCTGCTTTAATCCTGTTTTTTGTTTATGTATTCACCAATATTTATCTGTATGACAAACTAAGATAGATCGTGCTGCTACTAGTTACAAATCACAAAATCTCAAAATTTTGCACAACACAATCTTATCTGTTGTCCTGTGAAGTCTTTTGAAGTTCAGTGAAAGTAGCATATAACTTACTAGTTTTTTCTTGTATCTACTTTTTAAATAGAATCTTTCCCATACAGGCTCATATAATTAAATCAGGATTTAATTTAAAATTTTGACAATATATTGTACCCTTCAAGACAGAAGGATTCTGTCTTTTCAACTGTAATGATATAATTTGAAAGATTGTATTAATGAAATCTCTGAGTTAATGCAACTGATAATATTATTAAAGGCCTCTTTTTTAAAGTTATTTTAAGATTTTATTTTTTACATTTGTAATCTTTATAAAGTCAGATCCATAGATGTGTAAACAAGCAGTTAGTATTTCTTTTTATTCTTCAAATTATTTTGTATTGCAGAGTATTACAAAGAACACAGTGTGATAAGCAGAATTCCTCTGTGCTTTTGGGTCACTCTGTCTTATTCCTTCCCATTTTGATATGACCTAGTCTAAAATGAGAGACACATTCTTTAAAGTGGCTAATCTGTACAGTTTAAACAAAATCATTCAGCTATCAGTCTTCTCTCTTTACTTCTGGGTTGTAAATTACAGGTTGAATTTACCAGGAGTCACAGTATTTGATTTACAGAAAGAAACAAAGGAGGCCTCTTTGATTGCAACCTCTTTTACCATTTATATGTTGGTTTATCAAAATTGAAGGTGATGTTGCTGATTATATTACTCCAAGAAAGGGACCGCTGGTCATGAGTTGAACTTTTTCACCAAGCATGTGAAATCTTTGCATATGGAAAATAATGCCAGTCTATTCTTGAAAGGTAAGGATTGAGGCATAAATATTGTAGTGGAATATCCTGACCAAATCCATTTGGATGTTGCAAAGATTTTCATTTCTTTCTCTTGCAGTTGAGCCTGTTTTTTCAAGAAGAGCATGTACAGAGCCACCCCCAAGCATATCAGCACTGCCTGGTTTTCCCTTAGCTGTCAATTAGACTACAGTGCTATATCAAATTGAGTTGTCAGGGGTCCTGGCTCTGGCTGAATCTGTTCTTGCAAGCTAGTTGGATAGTTTGATTTGCCTAGTTAAGGTTATAAAATGTCCATTTCCACAGAGCCAAACCAATAGTATGACTATTTGTCACATGAAATTTTTATCTCATTTGCTTATTTATTCCTTAGATATTACATGAATAATACACAATGTCTACCTTTAGGAGACTTCAAAAGTACTGGGTGAGGGAGTAGATACATGCAGTAGTGGTTTAGTAGCTAAGTCATGTTTGACCCTTAAGACGCCTTGGACTATATCTCACCAGGCTCCTCTGTCCATGGGGACTGGACAGAATATTGGAGTGGGTTGCCATTTCCTTCTCCATGATACATGTAAGAATCATAATAGCTGTTGGAACTATAGTATAGAATAGAAGTGATTCATTCATTGAGACAAGCTGGAGCTTGCTTAGGATATTAGTTTTGTTTATTGCTGCCTAGCATGTCACAGGAAATTAGCAGGTTAAAACAATAACCGTTCATTATTTCACAGTTCTCTGGGCTTGACATTCCAGTGGGTTTGCCTGGATTTCATGTTCTGGGTCTCACAAGGCTGGCATCAAGATGTCAGCTAAGTTCAGCTCTTACCTGAAGGATCTGAGGAAGAATCTGCTTCCATGCCAACTCACGTTGTTGGCTGAACCCATTTCTCTGTGATCATGGGTCTGAGCTCCTAGTTTCCTGCTGGCTGTCAGCCTGGGGACCACTGATTGCTCCAAAAGCCACCTGCCTTCTTTATCATGGGGTCTCCTTCATCTTCAAACCTGCCAATGGCATTTAAAGCCCTTGTGCTTCTTACATCTCTGACTTTTCCCTTTTGCTACCAGCCAGAAGAACTCATTACTTTTTAAGAGCTCATATAATTAGATTAAACCTACCTACATGATCTCTTATTTTAAAATGAACTGATTAGTAATCTTAATTATAAGGGCAAAATCCCTTTGGCCAGTTAAAATAGCATAATCATTGGAGTAACATCAGGAGGCAAAGGTCAATGTGGGCCATTCTAGAATTCTGCACACTAAGTTCGAGAAGTCTTTTTACAGATCTAAGGTTGAACCCAGCATTTGAGAGAGGAAGGACAGAGACAATGGGACATTAACGTTTAGGTCACATTGTGAAGACAACTGGGAAAGTCCAGTGTGCTTGTATCAAAAGAGTCAGGTGATACTCATCTTGGATTCTTGTGGGGTAATATTGTGCAGTTTTGTAGATTTTGATTCCTGTGCAGCTAAGTGCAAATACCATATGGCAGACTGTGTAATAGATGTATCAAGAGAAGGACAGAATAAGACATAGAGAATGAGCACAGAGAAAGGGCATCTTACTCAACTCACAGCAGATGGAGGTATCCAGAAAGATTTCCATGAAGAAACTTGAACTGAGTTTTTAAAAATACTCCTATTTGCCAGGTAAGTGGGTGGGGATAATGAATGGACCATGAAGAAAAATCCAAAATATCAAAGAAGGGAAGAAAGTGGTATGTGCATGAGAAAGAATATGTTTCAATGTAACTTATGAGATCAGTTTGTATATGTTCAATTGGAGGTGTTTGAAATGAATAGAGATGCCTAGCAGTCACTTAGACTTCTTTGTCTGAAGTTTGGAGGTAGTACTGGCTAAATATAAAAATATGAGCATCACTTGTATATTGGTAGTATTTAAAGTCAGGAGTTTGAAAGAGTCATCCCAAAGGAGAGCATACAGGTATAGGAGTCAAAATCAATACAATGTAGTAAAGGATTAATGGGAAGCGATAGAGTAGAAATATGAGTGGAGACTACTCTTTCAAGAGGCTTGGCTTAGAGGAAAATAACTGCTATAATATTAAAGAATGATGTATCTTCTCAAACAGGGCTTCTCAACAACCAGTAGACATTTGGGGAGGCATAACTTTGCTGTTGGAGGCTATTCTGTGCATTATAAGATATTTAACAGCCATCTCTGAACTCTGCCCACTGGAAGTCAGCAGCATATCCCCTGCAATTTGTGACGATCAGAATATTTCATGACAATCAGAATATCTCCAAGCATTGCCAAATACCTTTGAGGGCAAATTTATCCCCAGTTGAGAACCATTACTTTAGAAGTCATTCATTTAAAATAAGCAATCAGTAAGTATAAATGCAATTAGAAGAGGATGAGACAGAATATTGAGAGATCCACTGGGGAATGAGAAACAGTCTGTTGATGGGATCTTTGGGAATACAAACATTTAAAGATGGAGGAAAATTTGGAGAGTAACACTGTTTACAGGATTTGGAGGAAAACTGAAAGAAGCTGCCAGCCAATGATATCATAGCCTGTGATATTCTTATTATCAGATATTTTTTTAATGAAACCAATTGTCTCTGTTGCTAGCTAAAGACAGTTCTCCCACTTGAGTCCTGGATTCCCATTGTTCTCACTCCCTTGAGATCATTGTTTTAGCAATACTCTCTTACTCTTCCTCAGCAACAAATTGTCCCTCTCTATGGATTATTTCTGTAGTAAAAACAATTCAAGATTTTGTGAAAAGAGCTCTTGAACTCACAGACACAAAAGGAAATATGCATTACTTTCTTATTGCTGTTGTAACAAATTACCCCAAATTTAGTGTTTAAAGCAATGCAAATTTGCTTTCTTACAGTTTTCAAGGCCTAAAGTCTGAAATGAGCAATACGCGGTTAAAATCAATGTGCCGTGCTCTTCTGAAGGCTCTAGGGCACAATTTGTTCCCTTGTCTTTTCCAGCTTCCAGAGTAGGCCTACATCTCTTGGCTCGTGATCCCTTATCTGTCTTTAAAGTGCATCACTTCAACCTCTGCTTCCATCATCCCATCTCTTTCTTACGACTTTAACTTTTGTGCCTCTGTCTTAGAAGGATCTTTGTGATTACACTGGGTCCAAGTGCATAATCCAGGATAATCTTCTCATCTCAAGGTCTTTAACTTTATCACGTCTCCAAATTCCTTTTTGCCATGTAAGGTAATATACTAAGAGTTACCAAGGATTAAGATATGGACATATTTGGGTGGTCCTACTGTTTAGTGAAAGAAAGACTGTGAAGCTATGATAAGAATTACTGTAGGTTAGATACAGGGAATGGAGGAGGAAGAATTACATTTTCTCTGAAAGTAATTCAAACCTTGGTCATGATATGTGGAATAAAAGAGATCAGCCTATCCATCTGTTGCTTGACTCTCAAGATTGTTCCAGAATAGGACCCATGTCCTAAAGGAAGGGGTAATAAATACATGGTGGTAGCTAATGTTCACTCCATTTCATTCTCATTTTTATCAATCTACTAGAAAATTTAGCAGTTTAGCTTCTGGTGCATTTGGAGGCCATCAGGTATTTTTTAAATGCAGCCTCTCAAGAAAATGAAGTTTCATCAGAACCATCTGCAAGGAAGCTGGGTGGCAGACCCAACCTGCTTAGGATACACATTCCATGCAAATGTGTTAGGGCCCAAATGCTACTAATCTGAGATGGTCAATGGAGGTTGCGTTATGGCTGTGCCTTCTATCATTAGCAATATGAAAATTTCAATCTGTTTACTTCTTTTTGTCACCTGAGATCATTTTCATAATAATCTACACAGAACACCTTCTACTAAGCATTGACTCCAGAAAGGGAACGATTGTAACCAGAAGTGGGTGTTGATGCCTAATACATGTAAATGTACCAAAAAACCATTAAACAATGAAACTTAGCTCCCAGATGGTACTACCATCTGGAACATAAATCCATGAAGGTACTTCTGTAGTAGTTTTGTAATGAAAAATCAGGCCTTACTGAGAATTTTTAATGGCCACTTATGAAGTTCACTGTTAGCGTTAGTGTTGATAAATAACAATTATGCATGTATGTATAAACTTGCATTCATCAAGGTGGGATCTGGAAGCATTGGGGCTCTGTTAAAGAAAGAGTGTGTTCTAAACTAATTGGTCTCCAGGAGAATGCATGCAGCTGGTTTAGTAACCGGGGTGTGAAACATTTTAATTCCATCTAAGTGCAGAAAACAGCCTTTGTCTATTAGGACTTTTCTCCTTGTTTTTCTATTTAAATCCCTCACAAATATTAACTAAGTACTTTACTTAATTCTCTCTTACATTCTCATTTCACAGCTAGATGAATAAGAGAAAGACAATTAGTGATTTATTTGCAGCTTTAAAGTGAATAACAAATGGAGTCTCCTTGCTGTAATATGATTTTCTCTAAAGCAGATAGGAAAATGAAGATGGCTTTTTCTGAACACTGTTTAAGAAGTGTCCTTCTTAATGTCATTACCTTTATCTGTAATATACATCTGTAACGTCCCCCAGACAGTATTGTAATAATGGCTCTTTCCACTGATTACTTGCATGAAAACTCCCCAATTTATACTCATAACCTTCCTTTTTGAAAAAAAAAAAAAGTGACTTCTACATAAAAAACTTAATTTTCTACAGATATTTATAGAAATTGTATTCTTTTATGGATATTTAAAAGGTCACAGCCACAACAAGCCTATCTATATGCTACAACTTTATTTACATATTTATGTACTTTTTAACATTGAATTGGTTCCAGTGTTGCTGTTTTCTACAGGATGAGAGTTGAACTTTAGGGCTGAATTTCAATGTGATCTGCTTGAGAAATGAGCAATAAACAGCAGACAGATTGATTTCCTAGAAACTTGTCATAATGAGATTGCACAGGATATAGGCCCAGCTTCAGGCTTATTCTTCATTGATCCCTGACTGAAAGCTAGAATACTGCTCACCATGAAATCCTACTTGTTTGCATATTAGAGCCCACTTGGGAAACATGGCCCCTGGATGATAATGACAAATTCTAGAAAGATCTTTATGTTCATGGCATGTATAGATACACACACACACACACACACACACACACACACACACAATGTGCCTCTTATCTTCAAAGTTCCCCACCCCACTTTAGGTCCCTATATTTGAAAACTAAATTGAAAACTTACTAACTTTTGATCCATTATGCATTTTATTGGTATAAATTCCTCAAATGCCAAGCCTGAGTAATTCACAAAGCATAGATGAATTGGATTCTCTCATTTGTGAAGCTCAGCACTTCATCTTTGTCATACCTATAATGGAATAGGTTTAGTTATTAGCTGAATACAATCTTATAAAGATGTGTATTTGAAAGTAAAATGGAATTCCTGTTTTCATCCATGAGTGGCATATTTAAATTCTGTTCACAGTGAAGTGCTACATATAATTTCATTTTGGAATTTTAAATGTCTTTAGTTGATGCTTAGCTTTTTAGCTTTAAATATGTCCTGTGTGTTCATTCTTAGCTCCCTGGTGCCAGAAAACTTCAACAAAGGGATGTGGGAGAGTCTAACAACACTAATATTGTTAGGGAAATCATCATTAGTCAGTGCCCTTTCCGTAGAAGAGGATTGGGAACTCAAGTCCCATTTCCGTTTCTGTCTGTTTTTAACTGCCAGATGCATAGGATATTTCCCCAGAAAGGTTCAGTGGACTATGACAGAGTCAAAAACCAAATTAGCAACCCTGGACTGTCTCCATGAACTGGGGTGAAATATAGATAAGCACAAATGTCTCCCCTCTTCTCTGTTAGACCAACCGTTGTGTTTTTCTGATGAAAACAATTATAAATCTGATATGAGTCTGCTAAACTGAAAATTACCAAAATAACTGCATGATGTCAGTGTTGGTATTACTCAAATCAGAGGCTGAAAATCTATATTCTGGTTCATAAAAACCAGAAAGTAACAACACTGAGTTTTTAGGTCCTATTACTAGTATAAAAATATCACATTTGGCATTTTGGTTCATTATACAGATTAAGAATACTGGTTGAGAATTGCTCTGAAATCTGAAATTATGACCAGTCACTTATCCTTGATGATAGAGGATATTGCGAAGTTTCACTTCATATGCTGACTATTGAGCTTAGATTCCTAGAGTGACTTAATGTCTGAAATGGTTTCCTTTTAATAATAACAGGATTGATACTCCTTCCATAATTGTGTATAATTGGTATACATAGCACTTCTCTTCCTAAGAAACACTCATGCAATCACAAAATAATAAAGCTCAAACCTTGCCTTGCGCCATTTTACCATTACCACTGTCAGCTCTATCTACTCAAAAGAAAGAGATTAAAATTTTATTTGCATTGTTAAGTGAGTTAAACTTTAGCTAACTAAGAATATCCAGAAATCTGGGACATTTATCCCTGAAATCTCCAACTTCCTTTTCTGCTTAACTAACACGCACTTTAATGGAAGTGCATTCCATGTGCCCTGCCAATCTGTCTCTTTTCCAGGTAAGCTAATGCCAACTTTTCAAAGACAGATTAAGAAGGTTTATACCCTAGCTCTAAAAACTTAATAATTTAACATAATTTTCAAGTTTAACCATGCAAAGGCTCTTCTTTCATCATAGGCTATCCCTTTCACATTTCTCATCAAATTTCCATAAACTTTTAAAATAGAGAGTGTGATTGTTCTTGGTGATGTTGTTGGTTGTTTGCTTTTGCTTTCAGAGTAATGGTAAATAGAAATGAGAAGCAACTAGGTGAACTTTAGTTCCCTTCCACAGCCTAGCAAGTTTAGGAGTTGATGATTCTGTAAGAATTAATAAAGTTGTCTAGGAAAGGCATAAAATGTAACTATCAAGGTAGACAAGAGGGAATAGAGAGGATGATGATGGATGAAGAAGGATGGATGCCATGGTAACTCAATACATCTGTTATAATATCATAAATGCACTATCATATGACTATGTAATATACTATGTAATTAATTGATGTAATGAATTACATACAATGTACTAATTACATACTATATATGTAATATAGAATGTAGTTAAAATGCATCCAACTTTCCTTTTGATTGAATTCATGTTGTTGGTACTGCCTTGAAGTTACCTCACAATGTGTAAGTTGGTCACAGAGTTTAATAATTTCCTGTATATGTTCCATTAACTTAAAAAAAGGAAAAATGTGTGTGTGTGTAACATCAAAACCATTAGAAATTATAAGTGAACCATCAATTAATAGACATGGAAGGCACTGGATTTGGTTAATATGCTGATACAATTTTCATGTAAATAGCTGCCACAATGAACTACAGGCAAACTGTACTTAATGCTACATGTATATATACATATTATATATCATCATGTAAATAAAGTAGTTTTTATTGTGCTGCTATATTTTAATATGATAGGAAAGACTATGTTTCTTCATCTATTAGCAGTACTCCTTGAGAGTCTACTAGGAAGTTATTATCTTTTTAGCCTACCTATCCTCAAATTAAAGATATCATTCTTTTTTCTCATATTATAAATCCTCAAAATAAAGATAAATCATCAGGAAGATGTACAAATAATAATAATTTATTATTATATTGACTGGAATTATACAGTCCTCCAAATGGATTAGAGGAAAAAATTATTTTTAAAAATCTTCAAATTAAGCCTAAATAGGAAATACATGCTTGGAATATACTGACACCACAGAAATGGAATCACTTTGATACTGCAAGGTATACCTTTTTTGACTTGGGTAGCATTCTAATAAAGAGTGTCCAGAAATTTGAGCTCTTTGCTGTCACTATCTGTCCACTTCATTCAGAGTCAAGCTATTTAATCTCTCTGAGACTTTAATTCACTATAACCTCACAATCACCATCCTCAGGGACTATGTCACGAGGAGACTAATGATGACAAGATAACCTTAGTCTTTCAAAATTTAACCCTATTGGATAGGATACTGAATTTTGCTCTCAATTTTAAAATATCAGAGCCCATGTCAAATATTCTTTGTAATACTTTTTAAAATGAGTAAAGTGTTAGAGTGAGTTGTAGTAATATGGTAATATTCAGTAAAACAAAGTATAGGGAAAGAAATCACATACCTTCACCAGGGAGGACAATCACAAATGGTAAAATCTTCAACAAAGCAACAGTTAGACGAGAAGAATAAATATGTCTCATGTGCCAAGTATTACCTCGGTTAACCCTCGCTATATTAGTATATTTATTATCCTATTTTAGAAATAAGGAAAACTACATTCAGATAGGTGATATAATTTCCCTGAGATTGTAGTGCTGCCGAGTGGCAAGTGGGTGGGAAGTCTTGCTAAAAGGAGTATACCAGTATAGTGTGACCTCAAGGATGAGTGGAAAGCAAGCCAGGGAAAAAGGCCAGAAGAGAGAGTATCTGGAGTAAAAGTCCATTGTGTCACATTGGAAAGTACATGGATTTTACAATAACACTGTGCTTGTAGCAGATCCCTGTCATCAGCTTGTGATCATGGGCAATTTATTTTATCAGGACTCAAGTTCTTATAAAATAGCAATAATAATATATTTCTCATAGGATTATTGTGAAGCTTGAAATACATATACGGAGAGACTCACACAGACACTGGTACAGACAGACACACATAGTTTGTTTTTTATTTGTTTATTTGATTTCTTTTCCTTAACTTTGTGGATGAAGGTTGGAATCTATTGAAAAGTTCAAGCTTTAGAACAACCATAACTAGACTCTGCAAACTAGACTCCTAAAACTTAGGAATCACAAGGATACAGAATGCTGTGAACAATGGGAATGGGAAATCCAAAACTGGCTATAATTTTATAATTATATTGTTTATAAAGACAAATGGTGGTGCAGGAAAGACACTCAGAAAAAGCTATAGTTGTGAACCTGGGAATCAAGGCTGAAATCCACAAGTAATTTTGTAATTTTGAAATTACAAAATCCCTTGTAAGAGTTGACAAAGGATCTTTAATAAAACTTAAGTTTATAAAACTAAGACTCAAAACCCAAGAGAAATCCATATGTAAGAATGTAGATGATGATAGTTAGGAGTTCCCTGATGGCAAGGATGGCTAGATCCTGACCCAGAAATCTTTCCAATTACACTCAGCCTAGAACTGGCCCGTATGAGGCCAGCATGCAGCCCCCAGGTTTGCATGGAAGCAGTGCTGAGGTTCAGATGACAGCACCCAGGGATGGAGGAAACTGGGCTCTGAGGTACATGTGAGACCTGGGTATGGAGCTTGTGATGGAGCTGGTGGTTCATAGAATGTGATCCTAAGCAACAGTGAAATGAAGTGAAGGCCGCTCAGTCATGTTGGACTCTTTGGGACACCATGGACTATATATACAGTCCATGGAATTCTCCAGGCCAAAATACTGGAGTGGATAGCCTTTCTCTTCTCCAGAGGATCTTCACAACCCAGGGATCGAACCCAGGTCTCCCGCATTGCAGGTGGATCCTTTACGAGCTGAGCCACAAGGGAAGCCCAAGTAATAATGGGTGGTGCTTAATTTAGAGGACTGAGCCTTCCATGGCTGCTCTTATAAGGAATACTATATCTGTGGACAGCAACGAAAAGCATCATTTTTGGAAGGCATCCATGTCAGTTTCATGACGCGGGGGAGCTGCAGTTTCTCTGACTGAAAGAGACTCTCCACCATGATGCTTCAGCTGTGTTTCTAACCACTCAGCTTGCTGCTCCAGTACCATCTCCTTTTAAGGGTCTCCTGTGACCACTATACATAATAGTTCTTCCTCCACGCTCAGTCATTTTTGCATCAGGATAGCAAATGTCACTCAACACCAACTCATGCTTAGAAGTAATGTAGTTTCTGCTTATGTCATAATTAACCTGCTGCTAAGTTGCTTCAGTCGTGTCCGACTCTGTGCGACCCCATAGACGGCAGCCCACCAGGCTCCCCTGTCCCTGGGATTCTCCAGGCAACACTGGAGTGGGTTGCCATTTCCTTCTCCAATGCATGAAAGTGAAAAGTGAAAGTGAAGTCGCTTAGTTGTGGCTGACTTTTCGTGACCCCATGGACTGCAGCCTACCAGGCTCCTCCTCCCTCCATGGGATTTTCCAGGCAAGAGTACTGGAGTGGGTTGTCATTGCCTTCTCCATAATTAACCTAGCTTCCTTTATGCTTAACCTGTGCAGTGTTTAATTAAAAATATATAAAAAACTTTTAATTTAACCAAAAATACTTTTTAAATTTAGTAATTTTAACAATGTGGAGGGATATTCAGCTTTTATGGATAGAAGTGCCCGGTCTTCAACTAATCTTCCCTAACTCTGCTTCCCTTCCCTATCCCTGGGTATATTGGGAAAAGGAGGAGGCTTTGTGACCATATCATGAGAAGGAAGATTCAGTATTCCCAGAAGGAGTCCTCAGGTCTTTGGGACCTCAAGGTATTATTCTTTATTTGACAAGTTGATGCCCATCTTGTGTTTACACTCGACTGAAAGCTGTAGTCGTGTAACTGGTGATGTGGCTTAATGGTGCTCTTTGCCATGTCCCACTTGTCTTAGTGGTCCTTTCACTATGGCACTCCATGGTTTTGTTGCAACTTGTTGTTAACCCTAGTGGGTGATGCCCAGTCCTTTCTATGAAGCCACTGTCCCAGCTACTTTCCATGGTGTCTTCCACCCACAGATTCAGTGGCCACTGCTTCTAGGTGGGTGCTATGGATGCCATGTGGGAATGGAGGTCTCCCTGTGCCTGAGTATTCTACTCTGCCAAGTTCACATGAAAACATCAGAGTGCATTGGGGTCATTTGAGGGTGGCTTCTTTTCAAAGTCCTTAATGAGGAATAGAAACAAGAGAGTTCTCTGTACTTGTTGCTTTCTCCAGCTGTCTGACATCCCCTAACCACCATCTCCCCACCCCAACATTGGTGATCTTTATGTAGTGTCTCCAAGGAAAGAAGGTGGGAGCATCAAGATCATATGCTTCTCTATGCAGATTCTCATTCTGCTGCTGCTGCTGCTAAGTCGCTTTAGTCATGTCCGACTCTGTGCGACCCCATAGGCGGCAGCCCACCAGGCTCCCCCATCCCTGGATTCTCCAGGCAAGAACACTGGAGTGGGTTGCCATTCTTCCTCCAATGAATGAAATTGAAAAGTGAAAGTGAAGTCGCCCAGTCGTGTCCAACTCGTAGCGACCCTATGGACTGCAGCCTACCAGGCTCCTCTGTCCATAGGATTTTCTAGGCAGGAGTACTGGAGTGGCTTGCCATTGCCTTCTCATCCTAGTCCTTGCCAATCAGGACCTCTGTCATCTGCTCACCTCTGGGCTTTCACGTTTGATCATAAAGGACCTGGCTTTAGCTACCCTAACTGAGCACTGTACATTTCATTCTTTGAGAACTATTGCTATAAGAAATGCCAGTTCCTTGTTGAGATTTTTGCTCAGAAAAATCTTAGGTTCAGAAAGGCAATTTTCTTCAATTTGGTTTATAATGTTGTACATAAATACATAGGAATATATTCTAGTGTATCAGGGGAACAGATAAACTAACACTTGTCAAGGGACTGATATACCCAGGGTGTTGCTCTGTCGTTTCCTCTTCCCTTGAGTAGAGTCTGTATAAAGATCTCACATACTGCTTGCTATGGAATAGGCTACATGTTCTACCCCTTTCTTTAAAATTTTATTTGTAACTGAAAATTTGAATAACTTTTAAAAATGTCAAAGCCTTTTAATTTACATTTTCCCTATGAGATCCTCATAGTAGCCCTGTTGGTGTGGAAGAAGCTTGTTGGTAGATGTTTTAGAAGTAGAAGCTAAGGTTCTCATAATTTAAATGGCTGGTTCCAATGTCAAATAACAGAGCATGGTGGATGAGAAATAAATCACAAGGAGGGAATGTCATCTTGCCCTTCTCTTCCAAGCTTCTTTGTGTTCTTATAGCATTAGAGTAAGTGATGGAATATTTAATGTGCCATTAAAGAATCTGCCTGCAATGTGGGAGACCTGGGTTCAATCCCTGGGTTGAGAAAATCCCCTGGAGCAGGGAAAGGCTAACCACTCCAGTATCCTGGCCTGGAGAATTCCATGGACTATGTTAGTCCATGGAGTCACAAAGAGTCAGACACGACTGAGCGACTTTCACTTTCATTTTCTATCTAAGTTGTGTAGTATTGTGGCAATAATGTTGCCAAATGCTAATCTTAATACATATCTGACCAATTTACTTAAATTTGGTTAAAATTAAGGACAGAAGAGACAAAATACTATAGAGTTCCCACCAAATCAAATTCTGTTACCTCAAACCATACACTGATGAATGCCATAAAATTGTTTTAGGAGGATGCAAAATGCAAAAAGTTTTCAAAGGTGAACNAAGCTTAGCAGATGCAGCCGTTTATCCCTGACACCCCTCACAAGGTGCGAGCACTTGTTCCACATCCAGTTAGTCATCAGGATGTGGAAGATGGTGCTGTCTTGGGTTTAATTTGCATTTGCCTAGAAGTCAGGGAGAGTTCACCTTTTCAAAAGCTCATCGGTGATTTGGGTATCTCCTGGAATGTGCGGAATATCACTCAGGGTAACTTGATGTCCGTGTCTGCTAGTGTCTGCTAATCCTATGATTTCTGGATCTGTCTCCGTCGACTCGTTTTTCATCACGGGCTGTGAGTTCCAGCCCCGTTGCCGGTCCAGTCATCTTTCATTAGATGCCCGCTGTTGCGATTTTTATCTTGTCAGTGTTGGCTGTTTTTCACCTCTATCCTGGGGCACATTGCAATTACGTGGAGATAGTTGGTGCTTTTGAGGCCTATTTAAGCGTAGTCTCTTTGCTGCAGCCGTGGGGTTCAGTTGTCCCCACAACCGAGGCAGTATCTGCCAGGTTTTCTGCCTGAGGTCCCGTCCCTGTGGGGCTTTCTCACTGTGGCTGCAGAGAGGAGGGCTGTTGCAGACTGGGGTGAGCTGTGGGCACTGTCCCTCCCTGGTCAGTGCTCAGCATGGCTCTCGGAGAAGCCTGAACACATCGCCTGGGCTCCCCTGGGCCCGGCCCTCCATCTTGCAGAGGTCCCTATAATCCCCACATGCTCTCAGATTCTGGGGTTTCCCTCTGCAGCGCTGCCGCCTGGAAGGTCCAGGCAGTGTGCTGGGGCCTTGGAGGGTTCATGGGGTCCTGCACTGCCATCACTTGGCATATGAAAGTGGCTGTTGCCCTTGTGATAAAGTCCGTGCAGGGGAGCGCTGCCTGTTCCCCGTCACGACCACCGTGCGGCTGGTTCCTCATGACGCTGGGTTGGGTTTTGGGGCTCTTCTCGCATCGGGGGCTCACTTTCTTTGCTCTTGCCATCTTGCCATCTGTTTAACAGAATTTCATAATTGTGAAATCCAGTGTTTCACTCTGCTTTTTGTGCCTAACAATGCCTTCCCTGAAGTCAGCAGACAATTCTTTTATCTTTTTTGTTGATCTCCAGCCCACCCAGAGCAGTTCCTTTCTTCTTGGGGCCAGTGTGGACCCCTCTGTCAGCGGTGAGCCCTGCTTATCTGTGCAGTCCTGTTTCTAGACTCTTCTGCTGGTCCATTGGCTACCATCCTTGGATCAATTCTGGGTTCTTCCTTTCCAGCTTTCTGGTGGTGTAATTGACGCAATCATAAAGGGTTAACAAGTATTTATCATGATTTGATGTGTATAGATATTGTGAGAGAATTACTCCCCCGGCTAGTCGGTGAACCCGTCCATTATTTCACTACCGTTTATGTTTTAAATTTAGGGGATGAGAACACTTAGGTTCTACTGTTCAGAGTTACACGTGGCCGCATTCTCGGCTGTTTCTAATGTTGCTGATGTTATTAATAAAACATCCACTCCATGTTATCATAAGACAAGATAATGTTGTAAGATATTACGAAAAAGCCAAACAAACTTTCTGGCCCACTCAGCAGCACCCTCAGTTTGCTTAAGAGGGAACTCCTCTCCCTGGGTCAGTGAAGGCACAGATCGTGTTCATGGCTGCGGTGGATGATGTCTTCGTTCCTCCCTGGTGCCTGAATTGAGCGGTTGGCTGTGTTATAATCGAAGCTTCAGTGATAACTTTGGCTGACTTTCCTCTCTCTCTCTCTTCTGAAAGTATTTGAATCATTTGTGGACTACGTGGCGGTAGAACAGCTGGACGGCGACAATAAATACGACGCCGGGGAGCACGGCCTGCAGGTAACAGAGACTCTGGGCCGCTGTCCTCTCCGGTCCTTGCGCTCCGTGTTCAGACCCCGCGCTTAACTGCGAGCTGGAGACCCCCTAGAGTCTGTCCACGCGCTGCTGGTGTGCAGCACACGGAAGGATCGTGTTTCTCAGTCTGGACGTGACAGCAGAGAGCTGGTCGTGTCGCTGGTGCCTGGCTGGGGAGGCCGTGGGCAGGAGGTGGCTGAGCTGCCTGTGGATCGGAGGCGGGACCATCGCCTACTCCCCTGTCTCTCCCGGGCACAGAGAGCGCTGCTCAGTCGCTGGACTCCGGTTTTGGTGGCTGGTGGCGATGGTGCTTTGCCTTGCCTTTTTGATGGTTTTCTGAGAATCCTGACTTCCGGCGTGAGGGCCGCGTTTCTGCTGTCTGTTGCCCAAGTGCTCGGTGTCCCCGCCTCTTTGCCACTCGGCCTNCTAACAGTGTAAGAGGGTTCCCTTTTCTCCACACCCAAGCCCAACGGCCTACAGAATATTTTAGAAATGTTGTTGGATACTCCTTATTTGGTTTCCATACTTGTAGGGTGAGATCAGCCTAAGTATCTTTAATTATTAGAAGACACATACATTGAAGCCAAAAATAATAGTAAGAATTGCTGTTTTAAAATTCTGATCACTGTCATCTCCATTTATCTCTCATTGCTAGCTTTTCTCTTCAAAATATTCAGTGGAATCTATCCCTTTTATATGAATGCTAAGAATATAATGCTGTATATTATTATAATTATTTTACATTTATTTGTCATGCATTACACATGAATTCATCAACAATTATTACACATTAATTCATCAAAAATTTGTATCAAAAATAAACTAGAAATAAACTTTATAAAGTCAGTTACATTTATAATCGCTGTGCTATTGCTATTAGGATGGCCATTTCCTTCTTCAGGGAATCTTCTTGATCCAGGGATCACACCCATGTCTCCTGCATTGCAGGTGGATTCTTTACCACTGAGCCATGATTGAAGGTGTTAAAACATACTACTAGTATAAAAGATACTGTGGTATCATATTAAATATGATACTTTTAAATTGTGCTTTTATCAATTATAAATTTTCACTATGTCATATATTGAAATTTACCTTACATCACCTGTAAATTATCACTTAGTCGTACTAGCGACACAGTTGGTTTCAACAATCAGTCAGTTCAGTCACTCAGTCATGTCCGACTCTTTGCGACCCCATGGACTGCAGTACGCCAGGCTACCCTGCCCATCACCAACTCCCTGAGCCTACTCAAATATGTCCATTGTGTTGGTGATGTCATCCAACCATATCATACTCTGTCATCCCCTTCTCCTCCTGCCTTCAATCATTCCCAGAATTAGTATCATTTGCAGTGAACTGGTTCTTCACATCAGGTGGCCAAATTATTGGAGTTTCAGCTTCAGCATAGGTCCTTCCAATTAATATTCAGGACTGATTTCCTTTAGGATGGACTGGTTGGATCTCCTTGCCATCAAAGGGACTCTCAAGAGTCTTCTCCAACACTACAGTTCAAAAGCATCAATTCTTTGGTGCTCAGCTTTCTTTATAGTCTAACTCTCACATCCATACATGACTACAGGAAAAACCAAAGCTTTGCCTAGACTGATCTTTGTTGGTAAAGTAATGTCTGTGTTCTTTAATATGCTATCTAGGTTGGTCATAGCTTTTCTTTCAAGGAGAAAGCATCTCTTAATTTCATGGATGCAGCCACCATCTGCAGTGGTTTTGGAGCCCCCAAAATAAAGTCTGTCACTGTTTCCACTGTTTCCCCATCTATTTGCCATGAAGTGGTGGGACCAGATGTCATGATCTTAGTTTTCTGAATGTTGAGTTTTAAGCCAACTTTTTCACTCTCCTCTTTCACTTTTATCAAGAGATTCTTTAGTTGTTTTTTGTTTTCTGCATAAGGGTGGTATCATCTGGGTATCTGGGGTTATTGATAGTTCTGCCAGCAATCTTGATTCCAGCTTTTGCTTTATCCAGCTCTGCATTTCTCATGATGTACTCTGCATATAAGTTNTTTATCAAGAGATTCTTTAGTTGTTTTTTGTTTTCTGCATAAGGGTGGTATCATCTGGGTATCTGGGGTTATTGATAGTTCTGCCAGCAATCTTGATTCCAGCTTTTGCTTTATCCAGCTCTGCATTTCTCATGATGTACTCTGCATATAAGTTAAATAATCAGGGTTACAATAAACAGTGCTGATGAACTCCTTTCCTGATTTGGAACCAGTCTGTTGTTCCATATGTAGTTCTAACTGTTGCTTCTTGACCTGCATACAGATTTCTCAGGAGGCAGGTTAGGTGGTCTGGTATTCCCATCTTTTAAAGAATTTTCAGCAGTTTGTTGTGATCCACACAGTCAAAGGCTTTGAGTTAGTCAATAAAGCAAAAGTAGAAGTTTTTCTGGAACTCTCTTGCTTTTTCCATGATCTGGCGGATGTTGGCAATTTGATCTCTGGTTCCTCTGCCTTTTCTAAAACCAGCTTGAATATCAGGAAGTTCGCGGTTTACGTATTGTTGAAGCATGGCTTGGAGAACTTTGAGCATTACTTTGCTAGCGTGTGGGATGAGTGCAATTGTGCGGTAGTTTGAACGTTTTTGACATTGCCTTTCTTTGGCTTGGAATGACAACTTTTTTATTCTTGTAGCTACTGCTGAGTTTTCTAGATTTGCTGGCATATTGAGTGCAGCACTTTCCNGCAATCTTGATTCCAGCTTGTGCTTCATCCAGCTCTGCATTTCTCATGATGTACTCTGCATATAAGTTAAATAATCAGGGTTACAATAAACAGTGCTGATGAACTCCTTTCCTGATTTGGAACCAGTCTGTTGTTCCATATGTAGTTCTAACTGTTGCTTCTTGACCTGCATACAGATTTCTCAGGAGGCAGGTTAGGTGGTCTGGTATTCCCATCTTTTAAAGAATTTTCAGCAGTTTGTTGTGATCCACACAGTCAAAGGCTTTGAGTTAGTCAATAAAGCAAAAGTAGTTTTTCTGGAACTCTCTTGCTTTTTCCATGATCTGGCGGATGTTGGCAATTTGATCTCTGGTTCCTCTGCCTTTTCTAAAACCAGCTTGAATATCAGGAAGTTCGCGGTTTACGTATTGTTGAAGCATGGCTTGGAGAACTTTGAGCATTACTTTGCTAGCGTGTGGGATGAGTGCAATTGTGCGATAGTTTGAACGTTTTTGACATTGCCTTTCTTTGGCTTGGAATGACAACTTTTTTATTCTTGTAGCTACTGCTGAGTTTTCTAGATTTGCTGGCATATTGAGTGCAGCACTTTCCCAGCATCGTCTTTTAGGATTTGAAATAGCTCAACTGGAATTCCATCACCTCTACTAGCTATGTTCATAGTGATGCTTCCTAAGGCCCACTTGACTCCGCATTCCAGGATATGTGGCTCCAGGTGAGTGATCACACCATCGTGATTATCTGGGTTGTGAAGATCTTTTTTGTACAGTTCTTCTGTATATTCTTGCCACGTCTTCTTAATATCTTCTGCTTCTGTTAGGCCCACACCATTTCTTTATTGTGCTCATCTTTGCATGAAATTTTCCTTTGGTGTCTCTAATTTTCTTGAAAAGTTCTCTAGTCTTTTCCATTCTTGTTTTCCTCTATTTCTTTGCACTGATCACTGAGGAAGGCTTCTTATCACTTCTTGCTGTTCTTTGGAACTCTGCATTCAAATGGGTATGTCTTTCCTTTTCTCATTTACCTTTAGCTTCTCTTCTTTCCACAGCTATTTGTAAGGCCTTGTCAGACAACCATTTTGCCTTTTTGCATTTCTTTTTCTTGGGGATGATATCAACAATAAGTTCTGCTCGTTTTTTATGCAAGGAAAAGGAAAAAGTTGTCAATGAAATAACGTTTTCACTTTACTATAGGGATGTTACTGGAACCAAGTTTTGTTACTGTTTTCATTTTTTCTTTATGCTAGAGGCCCATGAAAAAGTGGAAATAATTTATCCTTAACTTGTGTAATGAATCATGAAAAAAGATGTCTCTTTCCTGATATAATATGAAAAATAAAGAACTTTAAAAAATTTAAGTCTGTGGTGATCTGCGTAAAGGCTCGCTTAAATATTTTTGAATAGTATAATTATAGCTCTAAGAAAAAATTGAATTGGATTAAAAGCCCTACTAACAATTCATATTTCCAACTCTATAACAGTTTCATTTACTGACCTCTGGCTATAATGTTTTCTACCAGACTCCAGAAACAGGATATTTTACAATCCAGGAAAATAACCATATGAGGATTTTATAATTATATCCAAGTAAAAAAGAAACTTGAACCTCTCTTATTTAACAATGTATTAAATATTAAACCATTAATATTTTTCTCCTTCATTATGCATTTTTATAGGAAGGATAGTACCTTAGAGGAGTCTTGATTCAAATGATAATATTCATTTGAATTTGATGCTAACCAGGGAAATAAGTATTTTCTGAATTTTTGCTGTAGGGAATAATTGAAACAAATGTATTGAAATTCATGACTCACACTTGACTACAGGCAATATCAACTTAAAATTCAAGGTTGTAGTGTTCCAGATGTGTTGTGAGGCTTCATGCATACAATTTCATCAGCAAGAAACAAAAGAAGAGCAAAACCTCATGAATTTTTTCCTAGGAAACTTAAAATACATTCTTTTCATGTGCAGATGTATTGGTGTTTGTTTATCAGAAAAATTTTAAATGTATGTTACACATTTGTTTGTTTTCATTTCACATGTAGAACATAGAGTTAAAGCAGTATTTCAAATTTAATTATAGATTTAGTAAATCACTCTTATCTACTCAGATTTACCATTAAATGTATTCTAGTAGAATATTTATCATGTATATCTGTATAACAATAGGTTAAGATAAAAATTATACTAGGTGTTCATAAAATTTCAGCTTTCTTGTATAATAAAATATCCTAATATTTTTAAAAGAGATATATTATCAATCATTCAAATACATTTTTATCAACTCATGCATAAAATGGTATTCTCTTTAGTTTGATTCTGAAATACTTTTAATTTAGTGAATTTGTGAACTTTAAAGTCAAGAAAGAAGTACAAGTATATAGAGCTACAAAAGAACTAGGAAAAACATATTTAACTACAAATGACTTTTTACTGCTTAAAGCAAACCATAATGATTCTCAAAACATATATCATTATTTTCAAAAGAAGTTACTTTATATATGAGTTATTTCAAAAAAATTTTTTTAATATTCTGATTTTTTCAAGGGATTTTTAAAATGTTTATTATGATAATTCTCAGTTTGAATTTTCTATTTGATTTGCATAAACACCATTGTAAAAAGAGAAAGAATCACAATACAGTACTCAAATACAGAAGGGATATATAAACCATTATTACATGGTAGTGTTGACATGGTGATGAAGGCTGATATCTGCCCAAAACATAAATTGCTGTGCTCAATTGTCAAGAACTTTATTCATAAAAAGACTTTAAGGTTCAACCTAATAATATTATCATGTCTTATTCTTGACTATTTTTTGATTAGATCAGTTTTCATGTGGTGATTAAAGGGTTACATTTAATATTTCTTATAATTAGGTCTGTGCATATGCTAAATTTTCTTTCACCATTCAGAAGGAAGATGGTTTAACACTTAAGATCTGTAGGTGACTGCAATGCAAGAAAAATACATCATAGAAATTACAAACCATTTGCAAAGTGTTTTTCCTTTTTGATAAATGCATCATTTGAAAACTTTACAAATATGTTGCCAAAACCCCTAGAAGACCCATGGTAGAGACACATTGTCAATTAATGAGTTCATACCATTTTTTAAAGTTATTGACATCATTTTGGTAATACGATATGCTATAGGAATTTGTTTTAAAATGCCTCAGGAAAATTATAGAGAGTAAAGTGAATGGGGCAAAATCATGAAAACTGTTGAATCTGTTTGATGACTTTATGAGAATTTGCCTTATTTTTATCTCTACATTTCTATGGTGAATATATTCATGAAGTTTATTAAAAATACCTTTTGACTATTAAAAGTCATACATTTATATTATTTAAGCATTATTGAAATCAGATTTAATTCTCTTATCTCTGTGCTAACTTTACTGTTTCTAACTTTAGAAATACATGGGGAAAATATGTCTTGAGTTCTTTTTGGTCATTAAAATAAACTCTTTGTGGCATTTTTTGGACAAAAAAGCAACAGATTTCTAATATTGAATGCATTTCTGCTGATACATTCCAACAAATACTTTTTTTCCCTAAAATTAAAATGGTCATTTTCAACATTACCAGTTGAACTTGCTTATTTTACTTTTAATACTTTTTTTTTCATTTTAAGTGTTTTTTTAAAATTTATTTTATATAATATATAATATGCATATTATAAAGTTCTTGCAGACAGAATCTCCAATTAAAAGATGGAATCTAGCGTTTATATGACCATTTTATTTTACAAACTCATCAAAATTTTATAGTTTTTATAAAAGGTAGCAATAGGAGAGTTTTATACGTCAGGGTATTTTTTTCTTCATAGTAAAATGAATTATACACATACACTCTAAGATCCAGGCCTACCTATATTATATGTGTATATATAAACACACACATTTTCACGTACATATATGTGTGTTAGTCACTCAGTCACGTCTGACTCTTTGTGACCCTATGGACACTAACCAGCCAGAATCCTCTATCTATGGGGTTCTCCCCAAAGAGAATGGAGTAGGTTGTCATTCCCTTCTCCAGCAAATCTTCCAAACCCAAGGATCGAACCTGGGTTTCCTGCCCAGGTGGATTCTTTGCTGGCTGAGCCACCCGGGAAACTCTATACATATATATATAAAGAAAAATTAAAACATTTAAAATGTTTTAGAGGCATTTTAGTAAACATTGTGAAAACTTCTAAAGGTTATACTTTTAGGCTTTTTGTTTTGTTTTGGATGAAATAGAAAATAATCTTTCATTTCATGTAATACTTGTACCCATTAACATTTGTTACAATAACTGGTGTGTTTAGTATTATGTTAATGATGAAATTACTGAGTTTGTATTCTGGATGTTATTTCTCTACCCTATAAAACTTTCTTCTAAATCTCAAATCATAAAATGCCCAGGGTTAATTATCCTAGAATAACAAAATCTCCGTTGTCCCTTCTAATAATGCCAAGGAGGAGACTCCATGGCAACATGAAATACCAAAGTGTAGAAATGGAAATACGGTTCCTGAATAGGAATCTGGACAATGACATGTGACCATAGCTTTTCATGAAGCACAAATGAAAAGAACAGTAGTCCTTGATTTGCTCAGAGAGAAGAGTGAGCTTAAGGTGTTTCACAGCAGACTTGCCTTGACTGGATTTCCTGTGGACAAAATATGTACTGTATGTGCAGAAGACACTACACATTTTTTTAAAATCAAGTAAGAAATATAGAAAAGAAAATTGATAACAATTGCCACCTCATCAAAGATACTGCCTATTCCATTTTTTGTAAAATAGTTGCTTGAAGATCTCTCACAGTGTTCTTCCTAGCATTTGGTATGACTATACACTGTTTCTTTGTTTCTGTATTTTCCATCTCTAGAAAATAAGCTGCACAAGAGGAAGGAGCTTGTTTTTGTTGTCCACTGCTTCTTGTGTGAATGAGTGCTCAATCATTCAGTCGTGTCCAATTTTTTGTGACCCCAAGGACTGAAGCCCACCAGGCTCTTCTGTCCATGAAATTTTCCAGTCAAGAATCCAGGATTGGTTGGCCATTTCCTTCTTCAGGGGCTCTTCCTGACCCAGGGATAGAATACATGTCTCCCACACTGCAGGTGGATTCTTGACCACTGCACCACCTGAGAAGCCGTCACTGCTTATTTACAGCCCATAACATACAGGATGTGTTCAACAAATAATTTAAATGCATAAATGAATGAAATGAAAAGATCTGAATGATTAGAATTCATTCACCAAAGAGATAATATATTTTGATGTATATTTATATCAACATAATAATTTGTGAAAACCTGAATAATTATAAGCTATATGGTAATGAAAACAAAAACTATACCTAATGTGTTTGAATGTTATCAACACATTTGAAATATATTTCTGGGTAAAAGCTTTTTTTGGAAATTAACACTTAGATATGTTTGTTACTAATGGAAGATATGTGTTTAACTCTCCCCTCATCGAGGAGGCCTACCATGGTTTTAATAATATAAAATAAAAAGGTACAAAACTAGAGAAGTAAAAGAGAATATGAAGAACAATGATGAATGAGAAATATCATAGAGATTTTGGAAATTCAAGAATGGAAGAGAGGAATGGTAGTTCAGTTCACTTCAGTTCAGTTGCTCAGTTGTGACCAACTCTTTTCGACCCCATGAATCACAGCATGCCAGGCCTCCCTATCCATCACCAACTCCCGGAGTTCACTCAGACTCACGTCCATCGAGTCAGTGATGCCATCCAGCCATCTCATCCTCAGTCGTCCCCTTCTTCTCCTGCCCCCAATCCCTCCCAGCATCAGAGTTTTTCCAATGAGTCAACTCTTCGCATGAGGTGGCCAAAGTACTGAAATTTCAGCTTTAGCATCATTCCTTCAAAGAAATCCCAGGGTTGATCTCCTTCAGAATGGACTGGTTGGATCTCCTTGCAGTCCAAGGGACTCTCAAGAGTCTTCTCCAACACCACGGTTCAAAAGCATCAGTTCTTCTGTGCTCAGCCTTCTTCACAGTCCACCTCTCACATCCATACATGACCACAGGAAAAACCATAGCCTTGACTATAGGAACNGGCCAGCCCCGTGGGCACGCAGCCACTCGGGCCTGGGGCAGGCCAGCGCCCTGCTGCATTCCCAGCCCTCGTTCCCTCCGGGGTCCGAGGGGGCGTCCGTCCAGGAGCTGTCTTGGGGCTGAGTAGGGGTGGGGTCCTGGCGCCATGAACCCCCTCTTGCTGAGACCCCTGAGTCCTTGCTTTGACCCCGGGAACCTTGGGAGGCCCTGCTCTGCCCTGAGTTCCCCCTCTGTTTTGAAGGGATGGTGTCGACAGCCCCTTAATGCTGGGACTATGAGAGCGGGTGGTCAAGGACTGTACTAAACGAGGTGAGGCTTCTGTGCTGGGAGGGTGGTGACTGTGGACGGCAGAGAGCAGGGACCCCCAGCCTTGAGGAGGAGAGGGGATGAGGGGCCTTCCCTGCCGGGCAGGCGTCCGGCTCTCCTCCCTGCTGGCCCGGTGGCCGACAGGCACGTCAGCCTCCTGGACTTGAAGATCGACCTGCAGGGCGGCTGGCCTCCCTATCCAGCATCTGTGTTCCTGGGTGATGCTCCTGAGTCTCTTTGCCCAGGTAGCAAGCACTGTTGGGGGTGGGCTCTGCCTCCCGTGAGAGTCTGGGGGGTGCTCCCTGAAGGCAGGGGCTCCCGTGCCATCAGCCTGGGAGCAAGATCTTGAAGATCAGAATAAAGGCACCTGAGAACTGAGATCCATTAAGTCAGAGCAGCTGGTGGGCTGAGGCGAGCCCCCCTCGGGACCTCAGGTCAGGGTGCTGTGGGCAAGAGGGGCTTCTGCAGGTGAGGGTCTGGGATGCAGACGCCGGGCTGGGAGCAGCCCTGTGAGGCTCTGATTGCANTGAGCCCATCTTTGCATGAAATGTTCCCTTGGTATCTCTAATTTTCTTGAAGAGATCTCTAGTCTTTCCCATTCTGTTGTTTTCCTCTATTTATTTGCATTGATCACTGAAGAAGCCTTTCTTATCTCTTCTTGCAATTCTTTGGAACTCTGCATTCAGATGCTTATATTTTTCCTTTCCTCCTTTGCTTTTTGCCTCTCTCCTTTTCACAGCTATTTGTAAGGCCTCCCCAGGCAGCCATTTTGCCTCTTTGCTTTTCTTTTCCATGGTGATGATCTTGATCCCTGTCTCCCATACAGTGTCACGAACCTCATTCCATAGTGCATTAGGCACTCTATCTATCAGATCTATGCCCTTTAATCTATTTCTCACTTCCACTGTATAATCATAACCTATATGCAGAATACATCTTGAAAGACGCTGGACTGGAAGAAAAACAAGCTGGAATAAAGATTGCCAGGAGAAATGTCAATAACCTCAGATATGCAGATGACACCACCATTATGTCAGAAAGTGAAGAGGAGCTAAAAAGCCTCTTGATGAAAGTGAAAGAGGAGCATGAAAAAGTTGGCTTAAAGCTCAACATTCAGAAAACGAAGATCATGGCATCCAGTCCCATCAATTCATGGTAAATAGATGGGGAAACAGTGTCAGACTTTATATTTTTGGGCGCCACTGCAGATGGTGCTGCAGCCATGAAATTAGAAGATGGTTACTCCTCGGAAGGTAAGTTATTACTAACCTAGATAGTATATTCAAAAGTAGAGACATTACTTTGCCAACTAAGGTCCGTCTAGTGAAGGCTATGGTTTTTCCTGTGGTCATGTATGGATGTGAGAGTTGGACTGTGAAGAAGCCTGAGCACCGAAGAATTGATGCTTTTGAACTGTGGTGTTGGAGAAGACTCTTGAGAGTCCCTCGGACTGCAAGAAGATCCAACTAGTCCATTCTGAAGGAGATCAACCCTGGGATTTATTTGGAAGGAATGATTCTGTAGCTGAAACTCCAGTACTTTGGCCACCTCATACGAAGAGTTGTCTTACTGGAAAAGACTCTGATGCTGTGAGGGATTGGGGGCAGGAGTAGAAGGGGATGACAGTGGATGAGATGGCTGGATGGCATCAAGGACTCGATGGGCAAGAGTCTGAGTTAACTCTGGGAGATGGTGATGAACAGGGTGGCCTGGCGTGCTGCAGTTCATGGGGTCGCAAAGAGTAGGACACGACTGAGTGACTGAACTGAACTGAATACCTTCTCAAAGAGCCATTTAGCATTTTTGCCATTTTTTCCCCCTTGGATATGTCTTTATTCCTTTCTCCTGTAGAATGTCACAAACCTCCGTCCATAATTCAACAGATACTCTATCAGATATAGTTGCTTAAATTTATTTCTCACTTCTATTGTATTATCATCAGGATTTGATTTAGGTCATACCTTAATGGTCAAGCAGCAGGCACTTTTTAAGCATGGCTGCAGTGGCTATCACTTTGATGTTAGGCCTTAGTAAAAATTTTAGTAATGTACTGGTTTTATATTAATTACCTGTTTCTTTCTCTTATTTTTTTTCTTTTTATTCTGATGCCCACTTTTGTCATTTAAGTCTAGAAGATATTGTCCAACACTGGCTAATATTTATGTCAGTGCTTTAAAGTGACAATAGAATTAGATGGTCTCTTGACTATTCTTAGATATAATTATTTTTAAACATTTGATGCTTTATCTTGAAATACGATCTTAAGCATTTTAGAACAAGCATCATCGTGTTCTCAAGTAAAAGTTTGTTAATGATCAAGCTACTGTATATAATCAGTAGAGTTCATGAGGGAAAGGACAAATACTCAGCCTGTGGGATTGCTAAATCAGCATTAAGGGTGCCATTTGAAATGAGCCGTTTTGATGTCCAAACGTAGAGTGTATAGTCATGAAGACCAAGACTGAATTGTTTTTCTCATATTAGTGGATAACTTAAATATTCCCAGTAGCAGATAGCTTTTCATGGAAATAGCATTTGTGATTTTGGATTAACAGCTTTACTTTTGTTGATTTTTTCCTTCTCAAAAAATAAGGGGGTAAATACATAATTGTAGCTGAAGAGACTATAGACATTGTTTGAGAGATTAAGGGTCTTCTCATTTTCATGGAGAAAATTAATATATGTCACCTTGAGACAGCTCTCATTTGTTAAAATGCTTGACTTTTTTTTTGTAATCATGGTTTGGTCTAAAGGTAGCTCTAGTATTGAAGTTACCAACCTAATAATAAATGTTATATTTTAGGAAATATTGAACAGTATCTTACAGTTGTTTGTTTGCTTTGTTTTCTTTATTGCCCCTTCTGTAGAATAGCCTCAGGTAACCAAAATGTTGGGAAATGCACGATTGGAAGCAAGGTGTTTTGATGGTGTGACAAGGATATGTCATATCTGAGGAAGCTTAAAACAAAGGGTCAATGTAGGTATATATTTTACTGTAATACAAAACTTACCTTTAAAAAATTTACCTGTGCTTCCAAGTGACTGACTTTTGTGGATTCTTAATGACTTCAAAAATAATAATTTATGTGGCAATATAAAAGCATAAAATTAGAAAAACCTTGATAATTTTCATAATAGGATTTATATTTAGAAAGAATGATTTGTAACACCTAGGCTGGACTTATGCCAGATATGTTTGCACTTGAGGAGCCAGACGAATTCTGTGTATAAAACGAGTAACCTAGACTCAACAAAAATATTAAGCCATGAAAGAAAGAAATAAAAAAAAAAANCATATTGCTGTAGCCTGGCTTGAAGAATTTTGAGCATTACTTTACTAGCATGTGAGATGAGTACAATTGTGCAGTAGTTTGAGCATTCTTTGGCATTGCCTTTCTTTGAAATTGGAATTAAAACTGACCTTTTCCAGTCCTGTGGCCACTGCCTAGTTTTCCAAATTTGCTGGCATATTGAGTGTAGCACTTTCACAGCATCATCTTTCAGGATTTAACAGACCATAAAACATGAAACCTAAGGCTTCAGAAGGAAGCCAAGAAGGTATTAGGTGATTAATGTTGCAGAACTCTAGAAAAAAATACTCAAGAATTGCAGGTACCAAATTCTTCTGAAAAAATTGGAAAAGTAAGGTAAGTGATTGATTACAAGTTAAAATGGGTAGGAGTTAGCCAGCCAACAAGGGTACTAAGATACAGAGGTTTCTGTGCCACAAAGTGAAATCAGAATACCATTAGGTAGATTCATGGACTCCAGATGGAGGTACAGCTTTGAATTGAACACAAAGAGAATGAGTGAAAATGTCCATGCTGAGTGGTGAGAAATAACAGGCTTCTTTCTGTGACTGGCCCACTTCTTTTTTCTAGTTTGGCTAACTCACAAATTATGTGAATCAGTTACAGTAATTGAAACAATGCAAAGGGAAACTAAAATGCTAGTACCAATGCTATCCTTTTAAACATATATATATATATATAATAAGCTCTATATATATAGGGCTGGAACTTGAGGAATGCTAGACATTAAAAAGTAAAATCAATGTTAACTTTCAATCCCAATTTAAATGAATTGAACTATTAAAAAATCAGAGCTACAAAGGAAATACGTTACTGCAGAACAATTTCAGTACTCTTGACTGACATAAGCAAATTGGAACTGTATGAAGAATCAGTGCTGCAAATGGCTTTGAAAGCCATAAATTGTAAAATCAATACACTAAGCTACTGGAAGCCAATGTGAAAAGCACAGTGCAGGAACACTCTGGTGGTCAGCCTCACTCCCACCAGTGCGTGGCATCCAGTCTATAAATTACATTTCAACAGGTTTGGCTTTCTTGCCAAAGAGGCCTTCAGCTCTTACTAGAAATAAGGAATATTCTTTAAGTAAAGGAGAAAAAAGAAAGATACCCTTAATATTAGAGCAAGAAACAATTTAGCTCTTAATATCAGAAACTGAGCTAAGTCACTCTTTTGTGTACAACCAAGTACCAAAGTCCAAATGGGAGAAAAATGAACAACTTTTTGAAAAGTAGAATATCAGGAAAAATTAAGGTACTGGAAGACATGAGCTGGAATAAGAAAAAGAAAGAGGGAAGAAAATTGAATGTCTTTATCTATCTCCAGTGTCACTAAATTTCACCAAGTCTAAACAATAGGTTTGATTGCATGCATCATGCAAGGTCTCCGTAAGCCTTCTCCATCTATGGGTTCATGCAGAAACTCTTTGGACAGTATCACCATCACTAAAATTAATGGCCTTGAAAAGGCAAGGTAATGAAATACTGAAACTATATCTCACCTCAACTGCCTAGACTTCACCTCAGTTAAGACCTTTTTTCAAATAATAAGGAAAAGGTCTAAAGATTTTACATATCAAATACAAAAACAGAATCAGAATTCATTATCCATTAAGCAGACAAAGAATGCACAGTTAAATAGGGGCCCAAGATAGTACTACCAGTGGCTCTATAGTCATTGAAGGACTAGATGTATATTGTTTAAAATATTTGTGAATATTTTATTTAAATATTTTATGTAACTATGTATTAATAGTTTAAAAATGTTGTTTGTAGAAGATTGTTATTTAAACATTAAAATAATATTTGTTAATATAAAGTTAGTTCCTTTATTTGGAATAACAAATGTTACCCTCATGCTTTTTTTTAAAGTTATTTCATGTTTATTTACTAATTCTATGTTCCTTTCATGAATTATCTTTACAGTCCATTATTCTATATTTGCAAAAAAATGAATTTAAAAGCATTATGTCCTTTAAATAGAGTAATATTAATTGGAAAGTCAAATTAATTACTTGTGACTTATTTTAGGTATCTAACATGCTAATTAAAGCCAAAGGATATTTTCCAGACTTTTTCAAAAATAAGTACGTATTCAATAAGTGACTGTAAATAATCTGTCCAATTTTCCCCAACCATTTGAAAGTATAGAATGTTAGATCATTAGGATAAATCAACAACTACAGCTAAATGTTAACAAGTATCCTGATTAAAATTACCACTCTGCTAGAAATAAATTCAGCCTTTCTGCATATATATTAATATTCTGTATATTAAACATAAACCAAAATAATCCTATATTCCCATCTAGAATAGTTTTTATAGCTAATAAATCATATCCAAAACAGCATAAATAGAAATTAATTCATATATAATAAAATTTATCTATATATCTTTAGATTGTTTTATTTTTGTTATAAGTTGTGTGTGTGTGTTAGTTGCTCATTTGTGTCTGACTCTATGCAACCCCATAGACCATAGCCCATAAGGCTTCTCGGTCCATGGGATTCTCTAGGCAAGAATACTGGAGTGAATTGCCATAACCTCCTCCAGGGGATCTTCCCTACCCCCAGCTCTGCTGCATTACAGGTGCACTCTTTACTATCTGAGCCACCAGTGAAGCCCATAATTATGAGTTAGCCTCTTTAATTAATATATGAATGACTCAGATATGGATATAAATTATATATGTTTATATCTTAATATTTGTATGTCAGATGTATATAGTAGTATATAAATTAAAGATTAATAACCTAAATAAAATAATGTCTATTTTTTATTAGTGAACTTATTTCTTGTTTTTCATTTGAAAGATAGACATTTATACAATTAACGCAAAGTCATCACATGCTCTAAATAAGTAACTTTCAGAGAAATTCCACATCCACTACAAAGACCTACTGCTGACAGAGGTATATTCCATACAGTTATTTTTTCATGTTGCATTAATAGCGATTTCAATAGAGATGAAAGTGCTTTCATTTCAGTTACTGTTTTTCACTTAATCATTTATTAGAATCAATGTTAATCTGAAAAATTGTGGTACTTTATGTAGTTAAAGAAAGCACTAGGCTTCTTGTCCCATCCTAAAGGGACATAGAAGGAGATTTAAAGTGGTAAACATTGTGGATCCTGTAACTTTAAGAAATTAGTAAAGATTACCTAGCTCTATGATACTTTTGGCCTTTTATACAGTTCATGAGGTCCTCATGGCAAGTATACTGGGGTGGTTTGCCATTCCCTCCTCCAGTGGATCACGTTTTTGTCAGAACTCTGTCCTATGACCCATCCATCTTGGGTGGCCCTGCTCATCATGGCCCATAGCTTCATTGAGTTGTGCAAGCCCCTTTGCCATGACAAGGTAGTGATCCTTGAAGGTGACTGCAGCCATAATATCAGAAGATGATTATTACTTAGCAGGAAAGTGATGACAAACCTAGACAGTATATTGAAAAGCAGAGATATTACTCTGCCGACAAAGATCCCTATAGTCAAAGCTATGGTGTTCCCATTGGTCATGTACAGTTATGAGAGCTGGACCTTAAAGAAGGCAGAAGAATTGATGCCTTCAAACTGTGGTGCTGGAGAAGACTCCTGAAAGTCCCTTCAACAGCAGGGAGATCAAACCAGTCAATCTCAAGGGAGATCAACCCTGAATATTCACTGGAAGGACTGATACTGAAGCTGAAGCTCCAGTATTTTGGTCATCTGATACGAACAGATGACTCATTGGAAAAGTCCCTGATGCTGGGAAAGATTGAGGGCAGAAGGAGAAGAGGGCATTGAAGGATGAGATGGCTGGATGGTACCACCAATGCAGTGAATGCAAATTTGGGCACGTGAATGTGAACGTGAACTCTGGGAGATGGTGAGGGACAGGGAGGCCTGACGTGCTGCAGTGTATTTGATCATAAAGAGTTGGATACAACTGGGAGACTCAACAAAAGCAATGATAATTTTGTCAGAAATACAGAATATATCTGAAAGCATTTTAGATGGCAACTCAGTTTAACACTGTTGTCGATGGGCCAGCCAGATGAGCAAAAATATGGGCAATGAGGCAAGTCTTCCTGTTATGCACCTTTATTAAACAAAGAAGCACCTTTATTAAATTAAGCTTTAAAACTAGGCTTTTTCAAGGCACCTGGCAGCCTGAACCCTAGGAAAGCTACCAGAATACTCTGTCTCTACAGCTTCCCCAGGCAGAGAACAATCAAGCTTAGAGCATATAACTCCCAGGAATCAGAGCTTTCAGTAATAATCTAGTGTCTGGAAACTTGGCTGTAAGCAAAATTACAATTTCATTTTCCCCAAAATCTCATTTATATTTAGCACTTCTGTCAAATGTAAATTTAAACAACATACATGGTAATATTGCTATCGTGCTATGTTATCATATTATATAGCATTATGGTAGTTGCACTCACAAAGCATTTAAACTCATTTCTACTTTGTGATCTAGGTACTCATTAGAACCCAATCCTAGATATTATCTTAGCTAATTAGTTGATAACAAAGCATAGGATTTTAGTTTCTAATACACTTTTAACTGAACTTCGGTATTAATGTTTTTGTTTCAATTCTATATATTTATTTTATGCATTTTAGAACTCTATTCAGAAAAGGAACCCATGTATTTTGTAAAAATTCCAAAGATGTGCATAGCACATAAACAGTGAAGATGCTCAAAATGCAGACCGCAAGTTAAGTAGCCGCACCAGATCATATCAAGTCTAAGGTGTTGAGTGATTTTTATGCCATGCCTCTGTGGCTCTATTCTACCTTAAGCACTCCCTGGGAGATTGCAAAAGTGCTTAATAGCCATAAAGGGATTTGCGGTGATTGGATGAAAGAATTATTTACAAAAAACAAATATGGATAGCTCAGGAAATAATATTTCTCTCCATATTCAGCATTAGTCATCACCATCTGGCATAAAATTGCTAAAGCAAGCAAATCTGTCATCTTGTTGATAAAGTTATAGTGAGGTTTTGAGAATGATTGGGCAAAGTACATAGGCCACATGTACAAATGAGAATGAGGGACTTAGTGAATGCTAAGTTGTTCTTTCACTAAGTAGTGTCCCACTCTGCGACCCCATGGACTGCAGCACACCAGGCTCCTCTGTCCTCCACTATCACCTGGAATTTGCTCAAATTCATGTCCATTGAGTCGGTGATGTTATCTAACCATCTGAGAATCCCTTGGACTGCAAGGAGATAGAACCAGTCTGTCCTAAAGAAAATCAACCCTAAATATTATTGGAAGGACTGATGCCATGTTCATCACAATAAGATTGTGAATCGTGTTTAAGAAACACATATCTCATGTTGATGTATGGCAAAGCCAATACAATATTGTAAAGTAATTAGCCTCCAATTAAAATAAATAAATTTATATTAAAAAAAAAAGGAAACACATATCACATGTCAAGTGTTGAGTTCAGTGAGTTGATGATACCATGGGAAGCTTTCTTATTGGGTAAGGCTATGTTCCTTGGAATGGAAATGTTTCAATTTATTATAGGACAAGTAGCATTTGGGTGCCCACAATGGAAAGGTAGTAATGTGTCATTCCTACAGCAGTAGGATAGACATATGATTACAGACATTCTAGAAACATAAAGAAAGCTTTTCCAGTATTATAGAAAGATTTTCCTTTCTTTTGAAAAGATAGAATACTGTGGTTGGTAGCATATAGTTCATAATTAAAGGTAACTTCCTTTTATGTTTCATGGAACTATAGTAAAAAGTCTTACCAAATGCATATGGTAATAATAATCTAGATCCTTGGTATATAACAAATCAAGTTTTGTAGATATTCACAGTAAATAATGATTAAGTGTTAAAGGCATAGGAGTAATATCAAATCTTAGCAAAATATCTGTGTATTTATTTCAGTCCTACAAACCCTTCAACTGATTTAAAAAATGAATTCTCAGAATTCTGTCATCTCTTCATTTTTAATTTTAGTTTTAGTTCTCATTTCATATATTTAAAAATTTAGAAGCAGTCCTCATGCGAAGAGCTGACTCATTGGAAAAGACTCTGATGCTGGGAGGGATTGGGGGCAGGAGGAAAAGGGGACGACAGAGGATGAGGTGGCTGGATGGCATCACCGACTGGATGGACGTGAGTTTGAGTGAACTCCGGGAGATGGTGATGGACAGGGAGGCCTGGTGTGCTGCGATTCATGGGGTCGCAAAGAATCGGACACGACTGAGCGACTGAACTGAACGGAGGAAATGTTTGAAAACTATTTATGTGATTAGTTCAATTATGTAATTAATGTAAATAATTAGAACCAGCAATCACAGTTTGTTATGTTTTAATAAGGCTTCTCTGATAGCTCAGTTAGTAAAGAATCCACCTGCAATTAAGGAGACCCCAGTTCGATTCCTGGGTTGGGAAAATCCTCTGGAGAAGGGATAGGCTACCCACTCCAGTAATCTCAGGCTTCCCTGTGGCTCAACTGGTAAAGAATCTGCCTGTAATGCAAGGAGTCCTGGATCTGAACCTGAGTTGGAAAGATCCCCTGGAGAAGGGAAAGGCTACCCTCTCCAGTATTCTGGCCTGGAGAATTCTATGGACTGTATAGGCCATGGGGCTGCAAAGAGTAGAACACGACTGAGCAACTTTCACCTCATGTTTTAATAAAATATCTATAATGCTAAAAATTTTTATGTAACAGTAGAAACTTTATTTTAAATCCTTGGCCTTTTAAATCACATCTAATCAAATTTTTAAATCTGTAGTGCTATGCAAAATAGCTGTTGCAATTTCATGCTGTCAAACAGGAAGCTGTCTTTATTAAGCCTTACAGAAGTTGCTTGCAGACGTCGGTATTTTCTTGACCACATTATTTCATGGCCATCAATCAAATAAGAAGCAATTCATTTGTCTAGATCTTGGAACACTTCAGTTCCCCACTCCACTTAAGGGACTCTACTAAAAAGTAAGATATACATGAAGATAGAAACTTATATATTACATATAGTAACTAAATTATGACATAATGTATGATTTAAAAGAAAATCTTAAGGAAGGTGAATTTCTTGAAGTACGTTATAGATAAGCCACATAAAAATTTGATAGCATCTCTCTACTAAAACATTGTTATAAATACATACATATATACGCATATACACATGTGTATATAAATATGCTTAGAAGGAAGCCTGTTTCCTTCCCACAGCGTTCCTATCCCATCATGCTATAAGCATCCTATAGAACAATTAGGATTTTTCTTAATGATTTAAGAAGAAATTTTAGCAAAAGTAATATGTTCTCTGCAAAAGAGAGAAATATATATTTGAAGCACAATGATGATCATTGGGGATTTAACAATAAAGAAGGAATAATCCTTCTTTTCAAGGAATTTAAAGTTTAATAGGCAGAGACAGACATCTAAAGAAACAATATGTGATTTCATAAAGAATTAATGCAAGTACAAGAGAAAGAAACAAATAGAAAAATTCACAAAAGACATTAACAGACATTTTGTTTTCACATTAGAACAAACACAGAAACACCATAAACCTATAAAAAGATTCTCAATACTATTAAAAATAGAATATGTACGTGTAGAACAGTAGAACTTTTTTTATATTTTATTTATTTAAAAAAATTTATTTTTACTTTATAATACTGTATTGGTTTTGTCATACATTGACATGAATCCACCACGGGTGTACACGAGTTCCCAATCCTGAACCCCCCCTCCCACCTCCCTCTCTATATCATCTCTCTGGATCATCCCCGTGCACCAGCTCCAAGCATCCTGTATCCTGTATTGAACATAGACTGGTGATTCATTTCTTACATGATAGTGTACATGTTTCAATGCCATTCTCCCAAATCATCCCACCCTCTCCCTCTCCCTCAGAGGCCAAAAGTCCATTCTATACATCTGTGTCTCTTTTGCTGTCTCGCATACAGGGTCATCGTTACCATCTTTATAAATTCCATATATGTGTGTTAGTATACTGTATTGGTGTTTTTCTTTCTGGCTTACTTCACTCTGTATAATCGGCTCCAGTTTCAAAAAATCAGCAAACAATATACTGTTTAGGGAAACATATATGTGGGGTAAAAGCTACATCTAAAATCATAAGATAAATCTTAGCATACCTGTTTCTTTAGATGGGAAAGATGGAAGTTGCCACTTAGAAGAGTCAAGGAGTGTCAAGAAGCAGTACTGTCGAGACATTAAGTTAATTGATGAGTTTTCAGGTATACCTTATCATTATAATGTCCTGTAGTATGCAGTACATATGTTGTTTTTTTTCCTATGTGTTATGACAACATGTTTAAAGGGAAGAATTTAAATAAGGTGTTTATGTCACCTTCTGAGGTTGAAGGCAAAAGGAGAAGGGGACAGCAGAGGATGACGTGGTTAAATAACATCACCGACTCAATGGACATGAATTTGAGAAAAACTCTGGGAGACCGTGGAGAACAGAGAAGCCTGGTGTGCTGCAACCCATGGGGTCACAGAGACCGACATGACTTAGCAACTGAACAATTTATGTCACATGAAAATGTGTCTCTCAAAGAGCAATATTTAGAAAGCATGGCAGAAGACTTGCCATTGTAGAGGAGAGAGAAATCACCTGGAAAAGCTATATTTAGGTCATACACTATCATAATAAATAAAAATTAGATAAGGCACAGCTCTTTATAAGAAAACATCTCATGGCTTATGAACAGTTTTTGTTTACCTTAAAAATACATTAATGCTCCAAGGAAATGCCAGTTTAGGCAATTCTAAAAATATCCAAATTCCCTACCAAATAGCCCTGCTGTGGAAGCCAAATGATATTTTAATCTTCTAAAATATGGTCGGAGATGTGTTCTAACGCAATTCAGCAGAAATTTGTGTGCCTGGCATGCTATTTTATTTTTCAGTGCTTTAGAGTAATGCATTCTTAAAGGAAATGATTATATCACTGCATGTTAAAGTGGATAACATGTCTGAAAATAGTCAAAATATATGTAAATCAGTATTTCAAGTAGGACCTAATGGAACCATTTATACAGGCTTGTTGAAGTTTGACCCATAATTGTGATTGTACCAGTGTGTTGTCAATTTGACTTCCCACTGCTAGTTGATCACCAGAGGACATAAATAACCATGGAGTGTATAATTGGTGCTGTGTTGCCACAAGTGGTTATTTAAATTCAGCTTTTCTCTACTCCCCTGAAATCATGTGCATTAGTAATAATAAGTAGATACTTTGGAAATATAATCAAATCTTTAAAATACATTTGTTTCATTTTTCCTTCTCCCTAATATATTAACCTGGAAACCCTTCGTATTTACATTTTATAAAAGCAAACATTCAAACCTATTCTACAAGCAGTGGGAAAATGTGGGTTGTTTTTAAACACACTGTTTTGAAAATTAATGAAATCAAACATCCCTTTCAAAAACAAAAATATTGGCAACGCACTCTTGGATATTTTAAGACAGGACAGAATGACAAATGTTTTTTAACCAATTCATTATGACCCAGCTCTTTGATGAGACCTGCTTTATTTTGGTGAGATAAGAAACAAGCCTGTCAAACCAATTTGCCCAGGTCACTGTGTCCCTTTCAATCAGGAAAGTTGGGGCTGTAATGTTACTGACCCAGAACTAGGCAGGTTGGTCATTAGCATAATGGCTGATCACCCTAATGCATTTTCATGCCATTAACTTTTCCCTGTTCCCAGGAAGGGAAAGAAAATGTAGATAGTTACAATTTTAGATTTGTCATGGGTAGATTTTTGGTTGAGATTCTCTTTTCCCTGTATTTCATAGACTTAAAGTCACTCATAAACCTACTTCACTTCTGGCTGAGGTCAAGATTGATAGGTGAATTACTAGAAACAAAAGTGAAGATAGCAGTCCAAAATACTCTGTGTATGCTTAATTGCCATTAGAGCATACAGCATATGTTCTAATGTCCTTGCTCCACTCGCCTTAGGAGGGATATCTACCTCAGTTGAGGGAAAAGCAAAGTCTCAAATCAGTAACTCTTTCAGGCAGCAAAAAGAACAAGAAATTCCTAGGCTTTGAGGAAGTAAAATGTTCTACCTTGTTATTGTTTAACAGGCCATATACCAGGGACAGGCAGGAGAATTGTGACAAAGACAAAAAAATTTCTGGAAGCAGATAAATTCACACAAGAGAGACCAAAATCAAATTACTAAAAGTTCAAAATATATAGGTGGCTTCATAACTAATTTCAAATAAGAGGAATCATTTCCAAAGGTTGTGGGAATTAAGAAGGCAAGACCCATGGCTTTTAGAAGCAATAATTTAATCAGATGAGGAAAAGGGATCTCCTCTGGTTAGAGAGTTCCTTGGGCAATAGCCATTCAATGAAGCACCTCACTCTCCCTGAGAAGTTTCCTTGGTAGATAGATGTTGGAGGACTCGGATCTCTCATCTCAGACTTAATTGATATTGTCACTGTTGGTCCAAGTTGAGGCTACAGCTGGTATCAGATGAGAAGACCACATATTCTAAACTGAATTGCTGCTCGGCAATGTGTTGCTGCCACCTGCTTCTTGAAGCTTTTCCTAATCCCTGCCCGCTGGCTTTGACTTTTCTTTTCTCCAAATCTCTGTCTTACTTGATAGCAGATTTCATTCTCTGGTTTCTGTTTTCATTATTTTTGTCTTATCCTAACCTATACAATGTTAACCTCCCTAACAGTGGTGGGAAAGTGTTAGTCTCTCAGTCGTGTCCAACTCTTTGTGACCTCATGGACTGTAGTCGTCCAGGTCCTTCTGCATGGAATTCTCCAGGCAGGAATACTGGAGCGGGTTGCCGTTCTCTTCTCCAGGGGATCTTCCCGACCCAGGGATTGAACCTGGGTCTCTTGCATTACAGACAGATTCTTTACCGTCTGAGCCACAAGGGAAGCCCTAACAGTGGAATTCCAGATGTGGTACCTAGTGCAATCACTTGTTAGCTGGAAGAAAATGCATTACCCAGCTTCATGAAAAACTATTAATGTAGAGTAATGATGTTGATGATGGCGTTTGAATTTATCCTGGTTCTTTATAAGATAAAGATAATTTACAAGAACTGTCATATATCCGTGACTATAATATCCTTTCTCTGTTAATTGTTATGAGTAGCATGTAAAAATACTGATTAATTATTCTCTTTGTTAACCAGACTGAAATGTGAAGTAAAAATAAAGGATGCTGCTAACTTTTAGAGATAAAAATAATAAGCACAGAAGAGCATCCAGTTCTAGCAAGATCTCTTTAACTGCATTATCATTAATTGCTAGCAAGCTCCCACAGTGTCTTTCATGTGATGTATATTTTAAGAGATCATCTTGCCCTTAGGGTCCCTTTGAAGAGTCAATATGGCCACAATTGGAAATTATTCACAGGGCAGCATACTGCTCAATCTTGGCAAATTTTCTGAAAGAAGTGAATCCTACAGAATGTTTAAAAGATAAAAGCTAACAACTTGTTGTCCAGAAGATTAAGTTCCTGTGTTTATTTAAGTTGTTGTTGTCTAGTCACTGCCACGTCTGACTCTTTTGCGACCCCATAAACTGTAACCCGCAACACTCCTCTGTCCATGGAATTTCCCAGGCAAAAACACCAGAGTGGGTTACCATTTCCTTCTCCAGGAGATCTTCCTAACTGAGGGACCAAACCCCTGTCTCCTGTACTGCAGGCAGAGTCTTTACCACTGACCACCAGGTTGTGTTAATAGGTTTTAAAAAGGCTGAGATTTTGATTCCCCTAGTGTCAGGAGGTAAATACGACTCTGCTCCACAAAGTCCTCAGGGACCCAGGCACCTTGCATTCATACCAGGTGTAACCATCCTTCTCACATTCCAAGATGGCAGGTGCAGCTCCATCCATACACTCAGTGTCTATGGACACTGGGAACAGTGGCCAAGGCTGCAGCACTAGTGTGCTTTAAGTAATAGTCCCAGAAGTGCAGAAGCACAGGACGTTGTTTCCAACTGCACTTTGTTGACCTGAGTTCATTGCATAGTCAAACTTAATGCAGAAAAACTGGAGAAAGTAGTTTTACTTCAAATATGTACTCAGGTAAAATTCACGGGTTTGACTCTGGTGGGAGAAGTGATACGGATTCCTGGCACCACTGCCACAAAACAGTACCCATTAAAAAGAAGATTTTTAGAGAAATGAATGAATGAAATGAGTAGAAGAAGCAACAAGGTCTTCATAAATTTTGCAATTTGCCATGAATCTTCTTTTTTAATAAGTCTCAGAGACCACTTTCCTTGAGGTAGGCCTCTTACAAGGCACAGTAGCTCCCAGGGGCTATTAAAAGAACATTTAATAAACCAATTGAGTGTGTGAAGTTGCTCAGTCGTGTCCGACTCTTTGCGACCCCATGGACTGTAGCCTACCAGGCTCCTCTGTCCATGGGATTTTCCAGGCAATAGTACTGGAGTGGATTGCCATTTCCTTCTCCAATGAATGAACGCAACAAGGACAGTAATGCAGACTAGAGGAGAACAAAGGTATATTCCAGGTCCCTGAAATGTGACAGGGACAATCAGAAACAGCATTAGAAGGCAGAGCTCATGCTCCACATTGGCAGGCAGAAGGAACAGGACAAAAATAAAAGTGAAGCTGTCACAGAAAAGCTAGCTTTCTACTAAGTTAGGTATTGTGGGAGACTGTTAAGTCACATATTAGCATTCTCACCAATAAGGTGACCGCATCTGCAATCAGAATTTTCAACAATAAAATTATTTACATATGTATAATATAGTACAAATATTTTTCTAACCTTTAATTTCCCAAGCTTGTTCATTCCCCAAGCATGTTCATTTCCCAAGCATGTTCATAATAAACCAAAGAAGAACAATATATTAAAAAGCACCCTGGAAACTCAAGCATGTTAATGTCTACCCACAGGAAATAAATTATGTCTGAAAGACTTAGGCTGCTCAGTGTGTAAATTTGTTTTGTTTTGTTTTGTTTTAATTGCTTGTAAAGAGGTCAAATGGATTGCACTCAGTACTGTTTCCTAGCATGGTCACTTGAAGATATGAGTAAAAGTATTAATATATTATACTATTCATTTCCTAGGAAAATTTTTCTTTGGGACTAGCACAAGAAATCTGTGATTTGACTTACACTCAAAATTATAGGCAGGAAGCAGTTCGTTCACATGAGCCATGTATCATAAATTATATTCTAATTGCCTAACCTGTCAAGTTTCTATACTGCTAAATATTCAGCTGAAGCAAAGGGAAGAAAACCTCATTATATGCTGAGCTGTATTTAAATGGATTCTCTGATAAGGGAAATTTTACAAAGCCATTTCCAACAGAGTTATGGAAATTAATGAATGTTCAAAATATATTCATGTATTTTAGTACACTGTAACTCAATTAAAAATAAATCATAAATAATCTATATATCCTTTTATTTTTATTTTATATTTAAAGTTCCAAAATAAAGGAGAAAATCATATCCTTATTTTTATCATCAGTAGCAAAAAGACATTTTATTTCTGATTTTATATGCTGTATTTGGGGTCTGTACAAAGTACATTTTAAAAAGTGTGGTCTTAATGTTAAGAACTAAGGCCATTTTCAATTAATAATTTTCATCACAGAATTTCTTATAAGTAGTGTGGCACTTTTAATCATTCTGTTCTCTTTATCTAGAATGTCCTTCAATTTGCTCCACTCCTCTCTGCCAGTGTCCCCTCCTCATCACACATCTTTCTGAGAAAAAATCATACTTTTAGGATCCAGTTTACATGCTGTCATGAAAATCTTTTATGCCGTTTCCACCTAAGAGCCATGTCAACCTCTTTTACCCTCCACAAGTACTTGTCTGGTCTATCATAGCACACACTTTTATGGTATAGAATCCTGACTTAATCTTATCCCTTCTGTTAGAAGACTCATTTTTGAGCACCAGATCCCTATCTGATTAATTCTGGTACCACCACTTGTCCCCACGTAGCACAGGATACCTGGCACATGTTTAATGCTCAAACAGTGTAATAGTTGTGGATGTAAAATATAGCAACACTTAAATAAATACTGGATTATACTGTCATTTTCATTATATTATGTTTTCTACATGGACTTTTTTAGTTCCAGAGAGTTGATTCACTCTGTTTTGTTATCAGTGCTTTACTAGTTACTGTTCTCAGAGATCAGAGAAGGTCTCTAACCTGCATTTCTAGAATTTTTTGATGTGAGTTACAAAGGTGATACTAGTGGTAAAGAATCTACCTGCCAATGCAGGAGATGCAAGAGATGCAGTTTCGATCCCTGGGTTGGGAAGATCCCCTGGAGGAGGAAATGGCAACCTACTCCAGTATTCTTGCTGGGAATAATCCCATAAACAAAGGAACTTGACGAGCTACAGTCCATGGGGTTGCAAAAAGCTGGACACGACTGAAGCAACTGAGCATGCATGCACAACAAAGTCCAGAGATGGGAAATGATGATTATTTTATAGTTCACCAAACGGGAGCAAGGAAGGGCCCTGCCAGGGACAGCCTCTATTTAACCCATCATCTCCACCAACCATCTTAAACAAGTCAGTGTTTTCATACTTAAATACTTTGCTTTTCCATAGCTGGATTATCAGTTATAAAACTGATATTGTCCTGTATTATCAGTTATAAAACAAGCTGTATTACTTATTTCCTTCTCCCATCAAGTAATAAAGTACAGTATGTTTTCTGAAATATCTGACTTGATATTAAGCCCTCATTCTAGGATGCTGCTGTTGCTTCCTCACTCAGTCTTTTATTACTCTGTGGACTGTAGTCCATGAGGCTCTTCTGTCCATTTAATTTTCCAGGCAAGAATATTGAAACAGTCTTGAAAATTCCATGAAGAATATAACAATGCCCAAGTGTTAGAAATTCTTAGTGCTTGTACTTCTTTGAAAGGCTTCCAAAGAAACGTTGTTCTAGATAAGAGGTTAAAAAACCTTTAAACATCCTAGGGTGATTCAATTAAAAAAAAATGAACAAAACTGAATAAACCAAAGAATCTAACAAACAACAATAATAATAGAAAAATAAAACCAAAATTCAAGATTCTGTAACTTTCCAAATAAGAACAGAATTTCATCATTACATAATTTAAGATCATGCCTCATTTCATAGATAAACTTTACTTTTTTAAAACATATGTATCTATGAGTTACGATGAATATTAGTTTTAAGTATTATTACTAAGAGGGCTTTCCTGGTGGCTCAGTGGTAAAGAATATGCCTGCAAAACAGGAGACGTGGGTTCGATCCCTGGGTAAGGAAGATACCTTGGAGAAGGAAACGGCAACTGACTCCAGTATTCTTGCCTGGGAAATCCCATGGACAGAGGAGCCTGGTGGCTACAGACCATGGGGTTGCAAAAGAGTCAGACAGGACTTAGTAACTGAACAACAACATTATTAAGAACATTCCTCCTTTAATGCCAAAACATGTAAATAATGTGACTTTTGGTTCTCTTTTTGTTCTTTTCTACCACAAATAATGGTTAAATTTGTATTTGACTTCTGCCTAGAATTTTTTCTTTTTGCATCAAAAATAAATGTAATGCTAAACTCACTTTGTTTTGTAAGAACTCATCAAATTTTAGTTTGAAACCTAAAGTCATGTTTTCCGTATAATTTCCAAGTAAGATTAGTTGCTCCAGAATCTGTTTCTCCATGTTCTTTATTTCTTAGTTGCACTCGTCTTTATACTTTGACATATGTCATCTAGGGGAACAGACTCACAGCACAGTAATGACCTTGCCAAGGACCAAGAGGTGTGTCTTAAAGAATTATAATCTCTTGTAAGTCGATTTATGTGATTACTGTGTAAAACTGAACTTGTTCAGCAATGATGGATGGCAATGCTGCAGGTATTGACTGATCTTTAGAAATATTTATATGACAGGTCCCTTAAGGTTTTGTACATTATGGGAGCAAATAAGTGCATACAGAGAAGGAATGAGTTGTGATTCAGGTTCTTAAGCAATGCACTTAATTATCATATTTCTTCCATGCCATCTACAGACTATTTGCCAGTGTAGTAGAAGCAAGTGACATGTAAATAAATGCCCTCTGCCCTTTCAGAGCATCATCTTTGTAAAAACAAATATGATTTTGCAAAAAGCAACAGAATTATTTCTTCATGTATAGATGAATTTATTTAAAGTAAAAAGCTACTTGAATTATTTAGCTTCTAAACTCAGCTTGCCCTCTGATACATTTCCAGGCTGGGAATTGCAGACAGACACAGACACACAAACATGAGAAATTCAGTCTATGCTGACAATTCTACTTTGTTTAGGGAATCCCAACTCTAGTATGTGAGATCATGTGTTTCCTTCTGTTACTTTTTGTATTTCCCTAGATGATTCAGATTTTTAAATATCTTCATTTTTAAAATTTAATTTTCCATTAAATATTCAGATGACTAGAAGAAATATGTCTTGACAAAGTTAAAGTTTTTCAGAACATACACATTAAAAATGTTTCATTGAATCAATTAAACAAAGGATAGTCACAGAAAAACAATCTGTAAAAATTATAAAATGTTTGCTGGATGAATGCATTATAATTAAAAAGCATTTTTATTTCTATACCTGCTGCTGCTGCTAAGTCATTTCAGTTGTGTCTGACTCAGTGTGACCCCATAGACGGCAGCCCACTAGGCTCTTCCATCCCTGGGATTCTCCAGGCAAGAACACTGGAGTGGGTGGCCATTTCCTGGTTGCCATTTGCTTCTCCAATGCATGAAAGTGAAAAGTGATTTCTACACCTACTATACTTTTAAAATTCACTCAGTGTGGGGAGGTCTCTAGCCAGTGGCTGAAACGTAAGATGCCCCTACCTACTATCTTGGTTAGTAGCAAACTCAGTCCCATGTAACAATCAGTTCCATATGACAATCCCAACATTGATTTAAGGGTAAATTGTTTCATCCCCCAAACCTGAGGCCTGATATTGGTTGACTACTGGATCTGAGAAGGAAATGACAACCCACTCCAGTATTCTTGCCTGGGAAATTCCAGGGGCAGAGGAGCCTGGCAGGTTATAGCCCATGGGATCTCAAGAGTCGGACACAACAGAGCTACTAAATCTACCTACCTATTGGACTGAAGAATATAAGAAATTGCCTTTCCTACTTCCTTCCCCTCTCCCAATCTTTCACTCCTTTTTCCACCGTATTGTGAACGAAAATTTCTGACCAGTGCAGAGTCACAGAAGTATGGAGAGAGGCAGGCAGAGAACAAAGATAGAGCACCTGCTAATATGACTGCCCTCCCCTGAGCCTCACAGATATTCAGACTTTCTCGTGGGTCACTTAACCTGGGGTCTGTCATCTAAAGTTCCCTCAGTCTGGGTGAAAGTTTCTCTATTCCAACTGGTTGCTTCCTGCTTCAGCAGCAACTAAGACTTCACCAATCCACTTCCAACTTTGGTCGGCTGAGGTGGTCCTGTCACAACAGGACTCTATCTTCCATTTCTTGAACAGAATGTAGGAACTCAATGTACTCTGAACACAGCAGCCATTCTTCAGTCTAGCACCAAAGCAGTGAGCAAGCTTCTTTCCTGTTCCTTCTCCTGGCTGGAAGTTGGACCCTGGTTCTTTGTAATCTCCTGGTAGCTCAGTTGGTAAAGAGTCCACCTGCAATGAAGGAGACCTGGGTTTTATCCCTGGGTTGGGAAGATCCCCTGGAGAAAAGAAAGGCTACCCACTCCAGTATTCTGGCCTGGAAAAATCCTTCGATTCTATAGTCCATGAGGTCGTGAAGAGTCGGAAGTGACTTTCATTGTCACTCTGCAGGGAAACACATAAAGGTTTTCCAAATGGTCCATTTTATTATTTCTCTCCTGACATGCATCTTTTCAGAAAAATCTGCTGTGTAAACATCCCATTTCATTGTCACCTTTCCTAAACGTGTTACGTGCTTAAAGTAGGAAAGGCAAATTTGGTTTTTCAGTTTTAATTTATCTATTTTGAATATTTTGCAGGATATGTCCTCTTACTTACCTGCTACTGATTGCCTTGGGGTCTAGGCTGATATCCATTTTAAAATCTTGTAAATGTAATCTTGGGCTTCCCAAGTGGTTCAGTGGTAAACAATCCACCTGCAATTCAGGAGATGCAGGTTCAGTCCCTGGGTTCAGAAGATCCCCTGGAGAAGGAAACAGTAATCCACTCCAGTATCCTTGCCTGGGAAATCCCATGGACAGAGGAGCCTGGTGGGCTACAGTCCATAGGGTCACAAAAGAGTTGGATGTGAATTGGTGACTAAACAGCAATAAATGTAATCTCTTGCACTATAGCCACTTAGCAGTTCCTTTGCAAGCATCCTAAAATGAATCAAATTCAGAGAAGAAAGAGAAAAAGAGGGGGTTCCCATGTTCAATGCATATATTGAGGTTTTTCTCCAATTCATACTTTATGAAATGGAAATTAAACAGCATATCCACGATTGTTGTTCTTCAGTCTCTAAGTCATATCTGATTCTTTTGTGACCCCATGCTGGGGAGCAGGTTCAGCAACATGCCTACTTCCTCTGTCTTCCCAGTCTCTCCCAGACTTTGCTCAAATTCATGTCCACTAGGTCTTTGATGTTATCTAACCATCATATCCTCTGTCTCCCTCTTCTCATTTTGCCTTCTTTCCCAGCATCAGGGTCTTTTCTAATGAGTCAGCTCTTCCCATCAGGTGGCCAAAGTATTGGAACTTCCGCTTCAGCATCAGTGCCTCCAATGAATATTCAGGTTGATTTCCTATAGGATTGACTGTGGCTCAGATCATAAACTCCTTATTGCCAAATTCAGACTTAATTTGAAGAAATGAGGGAAAGCAACTAAACCATTCAGGTCATTTCAGTCACTCAGTTGTGTCCAACTCTTTGTGACCCCATGGACTGGAGCAAGCCAGGCTTCCCTGTCCATCACTTACTCCCAGAGTTTACTCAAACTCATGTCCATTGAGTTGGTGATAGCATCCAACCATCTCATCCTCTGTCGTCCCCTTCTTCTTCCACCTTCAATCTTTCCCAGCATCAAGGTCTTTTCCAATGAGTCATTTCTTCACATCAGATGACCAAAGTATTGGAGTCTGATCTTTAGCATCAGTCCTTCCAGTGAATATTCAGGACTGATTTCCTTTAGGGTGAACTGGTTGGATCTCTTACAGTCCAAAGGACTCTCAAGAGTCTTCTCCAACAACACAGTTCAAAAGCATCAGTTCTTTGCTGGTCAGGTTTCNTCTAATGAATAGGCTCTTCGCATTAGGTGGCCAAAGTATTGGTGCTTCAGCATCAGTCCTTCCAATAAATATTCAGGACTGATTTCCTTTAGGATTGACTGGTTGGATCTCCTTGCAATCCAAGGGACTCTCAAGAGTCTTCTCCAGCACCACAGCTCAAAAGCATCAGTTCAGTGCTCAGTCTTCTTTATGGTCCAACTCTCACATTTGTACATGACTACTGGAAAAACCATAGCTTTGACTATACAGACGTTTGTGGACAAAGTAATGTCTCTGCTTTTTAATATGCTATCTAGGTTCATCATAGCTTTTCTTCCATGGAGCAAGTATCTTTTAATTTCATGGCTGCAGTCACCATCTGCAGTGATTTGGGAGCCCAAGAAAATAAAGTCTGACACTGTTTCCATTGTTTCCCCATCTATTTGCCATGGGACCAGATGCCATGATCTTAGTTTTTTTGTTGAATTTTAAGCCAGCTTTTTCACTCTCCTCTCACTTTCATCAAGAGGCTCTTTATTTTCTCTTCACTTTCAGCCATTAGGGTGGTGTCATCTGCCTATCTGAGGTTTTTGATATTTCTCCTGGCAGTCTTTGATTCCAGCTTGTGAGTCATCCAGCCTGGCATTTCGCATGCATGTAAGTTAAGCATGATGACAATATAGAGCCTTGACTTACTCCTTTCCCAATTTGGAACCAGTCCATTGTTCCATGTCTGGTTCTAAGTGGTGCTTCCCGACCTGCACATAGGTTTCTCAGGAGGCAGGTAAGGTGGTATAGTATTCCCATCTCAGTTTGTTGTGAACCACACAGTCAAAGTCTTTAGCATATTCAATGAAGCAGAAGTAGATGTTTTTCTGGAACTCTCTTGCTTTTTCTATGACCCAACGGATGTTGGCAATTTGATCTCTGGTTCCTCTGCCTTTTCTAAATCCTACTTGCCTTTCTTTGGGATTGGAATGAAAACTGACTTTTTCCAGTCCTGTGGCCACTGCTGAGTTATCCAAATTTGCTGGCATGTTTAGTGCAGCGCTTTAACAGCTTCATCTTTTAGGATTTGATATCGTTCAGCTGGAATCCCATAACCTCTGCTGGTTTTTGTTCATAGAACATGAACAAGGCTTCCTAAGGCCCACTTGACTTCACACTCCAGAATGTCTGGCTCTAGGTGAGTAATCACACCATCGTGGTTATCTGAGTGAATAANGGATTTGATATCGTTCAGCTGGAATCCCATAACCTCTGCTGGTTTTTGTTCATAGAACATGAACAAGGCTTCCTAAGGCCCACTTGACTTCACACTCCAGAATGTCTGGCTCTAGGTGAGTAATCACACCATCGTGGTTATCTGAGTGAATAAAACTTTTTTGTACAGTTCTTTTGCCACCTCTTCTTAATATCTTCTGCTTCTGTTAGTCCATACCATTTCTATCCTTTATTGAGCCCTTCTTTGCATGAGATGTTCCCTTGGTATCTCTAATTTTCTTGAAGAGATCTCTAGTCTTTCCCATTCTATNCTGCATACCTGAGGTTATTGATATTTCCCGAGGCAATCTTGATTCCAAATTGTGCTTTATCCAGTCCAGCGTTTTTCATGATGTACTCTGCATATAAGTTAAATAAGTGGGGAGACAAAATACAGCCGTGACTTCCTCCTTTCCCGATTTGGAATGAGTCAGTTATTCCATGTCTAGTTCTAACTATTGCTTCTAACCTGCATACAGATTTCTCAGGAGGCAGATCAGGTGGTCTGGTATTCCCATGTCTTTAAGAATTTTCACAAAGGCTTATTTAAGTCTGAATTTGGCCATAAGGAGTTCGTGATCTGAGCCACAGTCAGCTCCCAGTCTTGTTTTTCTGACCATACAGAGCTTCTTCATGTTTGACTATAAAGAATATAATCAATCTGATTTCAGTATTGACCATCTCGTGATGTCCATGTGTAGAGTTTTCTCTTGTGTTGTTGGAAGAAGGTGTTGGCTATGACCAGTGTGTTCTCTTGGCAAAACTCTTAGTAGCCTTTGCCCTGCTTCATTCTGTACTCCAAGGCCAAATTTGCTTGTTACTTCAGGTATTTCTTGACTTCCTACTTTTACATTCCAGTGCCCTATAATGAAAAGGACATTTTGGGGGTGGGGGGNTCTCTTGGCAAAACTCTTAGTAGCCTTTGCCCTGCTTCATTCTGTACTCCAAGGCCAAATTTGCTTGTTACTTCAGGTATTTCTTGACTTCCTACTTTTACATTCCAGTGCCCTATAATGAAAAGGACATTTTGGGGGTGGGGGGTGGGTGTCATTTCTAGAAGGTCTTGTTGGTCTTCATAGAACCATTCAACTTCAGCTTCTTCAGCATTACTAGTCGGATTATAGACTTGGATTACCGTGATATTGAACAATTTGCCTTGGAAACAAACAGAGATCATTCTTTCGTTTTTGAGATTGCACCCAAGTACTGCATTTTGGACTCTTTTGTTGACTATGATGGCTACTCCATTTCTTCTAAGGGATTCTTGCCTACAGCAGTAGATATAATGGTCATCTGAGTTAAATTCACCTATTCCAGTCCATTTCAGTTCGCTGATTCCTAAAATGTTGATGTTCAATCTTGCCATCTCCTGTTTGAAAACTTCCAATTTGATTCATGGACCTAACATTCCAGGTTCCTATGCAGTTTTGCTCTTTACAGCATCAGAATTTACTTCCATCACCAGTCATGCCCAGAACTGGGTGTTGTTTTTGCTTTCGCTCTGTCTCTTTGTTCTTTCTGGAGTTATTTCTCCACTGATCTCCAGTAGCATATTGGGCATCTACTGACCTGGGAGTTCATCTTTCAGTTATCACCATGAAATCCCTTATGATTATACAGTGGAAGTAACAAATAGATTCAAGGGGCTAAATTTGATAGATAGTCCCTGAAGAACTATGGATGAAAGTTCATGACATTGTACAGGAGGCAGTGATCAAGACCATCCCCCAAAAAAAGAAATGCAAAAAAGCAAAATGGTTGTCTGATGAGGCATTACAAATAGCTGTAAAAAGAAGAGAAGTGAAAGGCAAAGGAGAAAAAGGAAAGATATGCCTATTTGAATGCAGAGTTCCAAAGAATAGCAAAAAGAGATAAGAAAGCCTTCCTCAGTGATCAATGCAAAGNATGAGGCATTACAAATAGCTGTAAAAAGAAGAGAAGTGAAAGGCAAAGGAGAAAAAGGAAAGATATGCCTATTTGAATGCAGAGTTCCAAAGAATAGCAAAAAGAGATAAGAAAGCCTTCCTCAGTGATCAATGCAAAGAAATAGAAGAAAACAAAAGAATGGGAAAGACTAGAGATCTTTTCAGGAAATTAGAGACCAAGGGAACATTTCATGGAAAGATGGACACAATAAAGAACAGAACAGTATAGACCTAACAGAAGCAGAAGATATCAAGAAGATGTAGGAAGAATACACAGAAGAACTATACAATAAAAGATCTTCATGACCCAGATAATCATGATGATGTGATCTCTCACCTAGAGCCAGACATTTTGGAATGCAAAGTCAAGTGGCCCTTAGGAAGCATCACTATGAACATAGCTAGAAGAGATGATGGAATTCCAGTTGAGCTATTTCAAATCCTAAAAGATGATGCTGTGAAAGTGCTGCACTCAATATGCCAGCAAATTTGGAAAACTCGGCAGTGGCCACAGGACTGGAAAAGGACAGTTTTTATTCCAATCCCAAAGAAAGGCAATGGCAAAGAATGCTTAAACTACTGCACAATTGCACTTATCTCACATGGTAGAAAAGTAATGCTCAAAATTCTCCAAGCCAGGCTTCAATAATATGTGAACCATGAACTTCCAGATGTTCAAGCTGGATTTAGAAAAGGCAGAGGAACCAGAGATCAAATTACCAACATCCATTGATTCATTGAAAAAACAAGATTTCCAGAAAAACATCTACTTCTTCTTTATTGACTAACTCAAAGCCTTTGACTGTATGGATCACAACAAACTGTGAAAAATTCTTCAAGAAATGGGAATACCAGCCCACCTGATCTGCCTCCTGAGAACTCTGTATGCAGGTCAAGAAACAACAGTTAGTGCTTAACATGGAACAACTGACTCATTCCAGATCGGGAAAGGAGGAAGTCAAGGCTGTATATTGTCTCCCCGCTTATTTAACTTATATGCAGAATACATCATGAAAAATGCTGGACTGGATAAAGCACAATTTGGAATCAAGATTGCCTCGGGAAATATCAATAACCTCAGGTATGCAGATGACACCACCCTTATGGCAGAAAGTGAAGAAGAAGTAAAGAGCCTCTTGGTGAAAGTAAAAGAGGAGAGTGAAAAAGTTAGCTTAAAACTCAGCATTCAGAAATCTAAGATCATGGCATCTGGTCCCATCACTTCATGGCAGATAGATAGGGAAGGATTGGGAACAGTGATAGACTTTATTTTCTTAGGCTCCAAATCACTGCAGATTGTGACTGCAGCCATGAAATTAAAAGACACTTTCTCCTTAGATGAAAAGTTATGACCAACCTAGACAGCATATTAAAAAGCAGAGACATTACTTTGCCAACAGAAGCCCATCTAGTCAAAGCTATGATTTTTCCAGTAGTCATGTATGGATGTGATAGTTGGACTATAAAGAAACCTGACCACCAAAGAATTGATGCTTTTGAACTGTGGTGTTGAGGAAGACTCTTGAGAGTCCCTTGGATGACAAGGAGATCCAACCAGTCCATCCCAAAAGAAATCAGTCCTGAATAATCATTGGAAGGACTGATGTTGAAGTTGAAACTCAATACTTTGGTCATCTGATGCAAAGAAGTGACTCATTGGAAAAGACCCCGAAGCTGGGAACGGTTGAGGGCAGGAGGAAAAGGGGACAACAAAGGATGAGGTGGTTGGATGGCATCACTGATACGATGGAGATGAGTTTGCGTAGGCTCTGAGAGTTGGTGATGGACAGGGAAGCCTATCATGCTTCAGTCCATGGGGGTCTGAAGAGTCCGACAAGACTGAGTGACTGAAATGAACTGACCTGAACTGAAATGAGAATTGACTGATTTAAACTCCTTGCTGTTCAAGAGATTCTCAAGAGTCTTCTCCAACACCACAGTTCAAAGCATCAGTTCTTCAGTGCTCAACCTTCTTTATGGTCCAATTCTTATATCTGTACATGATTCCAGGAAAAAACATAGTTTAGGCTACACTGCACTTTGAGGTCAGAGTGATGTCTCTGCAATATTTGTATGACTTAGATCCAAGATGAAAGTAACAATAATCCAGACAAATACTACAGAGTTGATGTTTTAAAATTTGAGATTACAGATTCATTTCTAAAGTAGAGGGTGGAAAGCTGTGGCCACGAATACACATGAGACTCATGTGTCCCTCTTTCAATCTTTAAGACTCAAGAGATTTTCTACGTACGATTTTTAAGCTTCAGCTCTTTTTTCTACATCCCTTCCTTTACCTCTACCTTTCCTCCTCTGCTCTTCTTCACCTTTCTGCATGCTGTCCTTTGCTTCTCTTTTTTATTTGCTTCTGAAGATGATGCAAACTTTTCTGCAGTTTGGCTCATAATCCTTCAGTTTCCTCTACATTTAGTCCCTTCTTGATCCTGAGGTCCCCAGCTATTTAAAACTGAAAAGATATCCAGATGTTCATACTTACACACAGGTGTGTCTGTTTTGTATGCAGGTTTATACCTTTTGGGGTGGGGAGCAAACCACAATAAGCAATAGAAATGAAATACAAAATAAATAATGTAAAATTAAGTTCGAGACCTTGGAAAGGACCCCTGCAAGAGAGGGACCGTGAAGCTTCATTAGCTTTGCAGCAAGTCCGCCTCTGCATCCATATATAAAAAGCCTTGAAAAATCTTTTGCTCTTTCCTTCTGTCTTTCTAAAACAGTCATAATTAGTTAGCTGCTTCCCTATGTCTTTCCCCTAGGTTATATAAGAAAAAATAATGAAAAAACTTGTTCGTTCAGATCGTCAAGATCTGATCGTACGTGGGTGTTAAATATAAAAGCTACATCACAGTAATTAAGTAACTCTTTTTGGAATGTGCAAATATATTGTAGTGTACAAAAACATAATTTTGGCTCATTCAACACCCTCACACTTATATAACTAGTAATGATGCCAAAGTAATATTACTATGTCTCTTAAAATAATTCTTTAGTTCAAAACATGCAATAAATAGAATATTTTTTTGAGTTCTTAGACAGTTCCTTATTATACTAACAAAAGTATTTCAACATAGTAAAATATGGAAAGTGTTAGCTTTCTCTTGTTTCATTATTATTTTACATAAACCTTAAAATATAACCTCAAGAATATCAGCCTATTTTTATCATCCATTGAAAAAAGCCTTTATGTTGCTTCTTATTGTAAATAACTAAATTTACAACGCTTGTCCCTTGTGTTATATTTGATGGCAGTTAATTGTTAGTTGGTTTTAATTATACATCATAGTCTTTGTTCTGGAGACAATCCAAAGAGTAGATCATCTTGGTGTGTAATTTACTGAAACAGTTTCTAGGCAGGCTGCCATACTAAAGACCATGTGGTACAATTGTCATTAAAATTAGAAAAATATTGGTATACATGTTTGAATTAAGGATTAGGGGGTGGTTCTATAAATTATGGAAAACTCAGCAAAGTATTATGAAGGTTTGAGTTCAGCCAAAGGCCTAATTTCTAAGTATCATTATAATATACAGATATATTTTTTGTACTTATGGTAAGNTTAGAAAAATATTGGTATACATGTTTGAATTAAGGATTAGGGGGTGGTTCTATAAATTATGGAAAACTCAGCAAAGTATTATGAAGGTTTGAGTTCAGCCAAAGGCCTAATTTCTAAGTATCATTATAATATACAGATATATTTTTTGTACTTATGGTAAGACTTTGGTGATCACTGTTTCTGCTGGTAGAATTTTGCATCACTCATGAATATTGATATATGCTTTTTTAGCAGGTGAATAGGTGGGTAAATATTGTTGGCATCTGGATATTGGATAAGACACTAAGAAATACTATCCTGTTATAAAATATAGGACACTCTAGCTTTTTTAAAATAAAGGGCCCAGATTCTAGTTAATATTTGTTAAAGGTAACATTTTTCCCAATTTAAAAAATAGTGACAGTGCTCAGGCATTATTTAATGTCATAAATTTATTCTCACAAAGTGTAAAACAGCTACTCTGCTAGCTACCATTGAATAACATTATTAAATGATATTTTATTGTTATTATTTTATTTTTTGAAACTCAGTAAAAATATGTCAGGCAGAGACTAGCATAAGCTAGCTGAAGATAAAAACACTAGACGCTCTTTTGAAATAAAAGACATGTCTTCTCATTCCTTCTTCCTTTTGACATCTATCTTAGGAATCTTCAAAAACAAATCTCAGAGCAGAGAGCAAGAGAAACAAAATAAGACACAGAAACAGAACTTGGGTTTGCTGAAGTAAAGCCCTGAGCTGCAAATACAAATATGAAAGCAGTAAGCTACCAAACTTAGGAAAATATAGAGAAACTTCATGCTTGTAATAAAATAACAAAAAATGCATTTTGGGTTTTTTTTTTCTAAAGTGGGATTTTATCATATCAGTGAAACATCTAAGTTTCAATTAAGTCTCTTGCCCCAGACCCTGTGTCAGCTCACATCCTCTCCAGCTCTGACCGTTCCTCCACCAGGTCAGCTTAAACCCAGGGAGCTATTTGCATGATGTATGAACAGCCAGCAGAGTGGGAAACATTCTGGACTCAGTCAGTGTAATAGATTAATGAGAAAAGCATACTGATGAAGCAGGGTCGTAAGGACCAAACTGCTTTCTCATATCTAATTTTACCCACCATTCAGTGTCTGGGTGCTACTTGTGCTTTTAACACATCTAATTCCTTGTTTAACCTTGTACGGAAAAAACACATTTGTCATTAAAGCCTATTTTCTCATCAAGAAAAGTGAATACCTTATTTCCTTTTGAAGTTTTTATTATTTGAATTTAATAAAAGAATTTAAAAAGTCACACTACATTACATTTGCTACCAATACTTTAAGCTTTTTTTAATTTAATTTTAATTGGAAGATAATTGCTTCACAATATTGTGTTGGTTTTTGCCATACATCAGTATGAATCGGCCTTATGTATATATGTGTCCCCTCCATCCAAAGAGGAAGAATGACTATCTTGCCTTCTCTTTCAAAATTCTATTTTTTAATTGTTTATTTTCCCCACAAAATTTGGAAGTAAGTAGAAATACATTTTTTTTTAAGTATCTATATTTTAAGTGAAAAGTATGGGGCTATCGTTTTATTCAATAAATACTGAGTTCAATTCATGTGCTGGAACATGTGCTGGCTGCTGGGTACACAAAAACAAATATAATTCCTGCCCTTGAACAGCATATAGGCAAGGGCAATGGCTGGTTAATTGGATTAGAACAGCATACTAAATGATGCCAAGATCATAGATTCCACTTATGGACCAATTAGCTTGTCTTTGTTCTATGGATAAAGACATACAGATAAGATGCTTTCATGGGTTTGTGCATTTGTACTCTATCTCTTGCCAAAATTAACTTGAAAGAGCATCCAGCAAAGATATATAGAGTACAGAAACTTGGTGAAAGATAATAGAAAAGGTTTTTTGAGACTGTATTTCATAAAGCTATTCAAACTTACAAAAAGATGTATTTCAATTTTAGCCTATGAAACACATTGAAACTGAAATGTATTGATTAATTCAGTGATCTGGAAAATACTTAAAAATGTAAGGTGGTTTTAATAGAGTAAAGAAATCCAACAGTTCCCTCAAGGAGATCAAACCAGCCAGTCATAAAGGAAATAAATCCTGAATATTTACNAATTCCATATATACATGCGTTAGTATACTGTATTGGTGTTTTTCTTTCTGGCTTACTTCACTCTGTATAATAGGCTCCGGTTTCATCCACCTCATTAGAACTGATTCAAATGTATTCTTTTTGATGGCTGAGTAATCCTCCATTGTGTATATGTACCACAGCTTTCTTAGTCATTCATCTGTCAATTGCTTTAAAAATTGTTCCCAATGGTCTATAAAATCAGTGATCCAAACTATAGAAAGCTTGTGTGCCACAGGAATTGTATATGTGTTATGCCATCTTTGTGGCACCCAGCAATGCTAACACCAAGCCTAACTAGATGAATCTATTTTTATCCTCTTCCAAATACATACTTTCAGGTTGCAAGTTACATCTATGATTTATTTTTTTCTTCCAATAGTCTCTTCCAAGCTCAAACTGTTTTTGCCCTTCTGTTTCCAGAGAATGGCACTAATTAACTATTAGATGAAATATAGGATATTGATAAAATACTAAACATTGATAAAATATTAAAAATAAGACATATTTATGATTTGCATGTGATGAAGTGGGAAAACATGAAAGAGATGTTTCTGTCAAGAAGTTTTCAAGTCAACCCAATGTGTATTAATTAACTTTTCAATTTACTTGTAATTATATTTATAATGTAAAAATATTATAATCACTGTCACCAGCAAGATGAATCCCAAGAAAAATGGCTACTAATTGTAATGTGGTATCCCTAAATGGGATCCTGGAACAGAAAAGAGCATTAGGTAAAATTAAAGGAAGACTGAATAAATTATGAGTTTTAGGTTTAACAACAATGTATGAATAGCTATTTTATTAATTTTAACAAATATGCCACACTAATGAAAGATACTAATAAGAGGGAAAATTGAGTGTGAAATATATATGGGAACTCTCTGTATGCTGCTGTTCTTACGTTAATGTAAAGTGGTTCTAAAATAAAAAGTGCATTTTAAAAATGCATTAAAATATTATGTTATCTAGAGATAGGCATTCAAAAAGAATCTCTTGTTTAGGGTTGGAATTCTCACTTCAATTTATAAGTATCACAAACATTGAACATTTTAGGTCTTTTGGCAACATGGAGAAATTGTATAGCTTGTTGATCAAATGGCATCTTAATTTTATGTTGTTTACTGAAATTTATTGTATCTGTGCATGGAATGGCAGGTTCACCCAACATATTACTGTTACCACAATGCCACTTTTTATGTTGTGTCAGTGTAATGCAAAGCAATTTCCAGCTTCAAAATTACTTGCACACTTATATTCATTTGCTTAAAATGGATTTTGCCTCTTTCTCAGGAAATAATTCCTATCATTCTTTCAATAAGATATACAATACCTACCTGGGACTTAGTATGTGACACCATTTGGGGTGACCTTTGGTTCTTTGTTCGAGCCAAACATTTGCCAAGACCAGGAGCAATGGGATAGGTGTTGTGGTGTGAACTCTCTCTTTTAATCCTTTACATCATTTGTGGCCATCTAGTCATAAAACCTAGAGACAGCCAGTCTCTTTCTCCCCTATCATTCTTTGTGCTTCATTGTTTGAAATTTGATGTTTATGTTTTCCTATGTGACAAAAATTTCCTTGTATACACATCTCTAGCACTAACATTCAGGCTAAGCAGCCTTGAGTCTTTCCTGGCTTCAAAGAACCCCCAGTCAGCAAAACAGGTTGATATTAGCATATGAAATACTGCATGTTCTAGCTGTCCCAGACAACCAGGCAGGTCTAAGCACTCCACATGTATTAAAATTCACGTTTAACAGACTCTTTGAGGTTGGCACTATTCTTAATTTTACAGGAAGAGGAAGATGAGCCCAAAAGTTTTTAATTCACTTGCCCAAGATCACAAACCATTAAGTACTGGAACCCGATTTTCAATCCACGGTACCCTAGATCCTAGGAATTCGCTGGTGGCTCACACGGTAAAGCGTCTGCCTGCAATGCGGGAGACCCGGCTTCAATCCCTGAGTCGGGAAGATTCTCTGAGAAGGAAATGGCAACCCACTCCAGTACTCTTANGATTTTCAATCCACGGTACCCTAGATCCTAGGAATTCGCTGGTGGCTCACACGGTAAAGCGTCTGCCTGCAATGCGGGAGACCCGGCTTCAATCCCTGAGTCGGGAAGATTCTCTGAGAAGGAAATGGCAACCCACTCCAGTACTCTTACCTGTAAAATCCCATGGACGGAGGAGCGTGGCGGGCTACAGTCCATGGGGTCGCAAAGAGTCGGACATGACTGAGCTACTTCACTTTCACCCTAGATCCAAATTCTCCTGGCACACCACCTTCCAGAATCTTGTCACTGCTTGAAACTATCAAAGGAAGCCTTGTTGTGGAATTTAAAGACATAAATCCAAGCCAAACCTTAGCTGGAAGTTCTTAAAACATTTTATCTCAGTTTATTCATTGATAAATATATGCAATTTTAGTAAATGTCAATTTCCCAAAGGTTGGTTGGAGGAGGGGACTATCTGACATCCCATCTTTTAACAACCCTCTCCATGACTTTTGAAAATTCTCTACTCAATAAGCACTAAATTCTTTCCCACATTCAAAATTAGTTGACAACTAATTAAATATATTAATTTTTAGAACATTTTAAGATGTTGGGCATACTGTTCACAAATTACAGATTTAGCCATCCGAAACAGTTTTTCCTACTTTATCCTCTGTCCCCCAAAACAGTTATCCACACAACAGCTAAGAAGTCTTTGCAAACCTTAACCACACCCCTATCCACACTTTCCAAAAGCTTCCCAGTTTCAGAAAAAAAAAAAAAAAAAAAAAAAGACACCAAAATCCTAAAATGCTCTATAATCCTAAAATACCTCACCTAATGCATCACCTGCCCCCATCTCACACACATACACACACACTTCCCACAGCTTCTTCTAATTACTGACTCCCTTGCACACTCTTTCCTCACCACTCTTGGAGGTGGTTTAGCCGCTAAGTCGTGTCTGACTCTTGTGACCTCATGAACTGTAGCCTGCCAGGCTCCTCTATCCATGGGATTCTCCAGGCAAGAATACTGGAGTGGGTTGCCATTTTNTGCACACTCTTTCCTCACCACTCTTGGAGGTGGTTTAGCCGCTAAGTCGTGTCTGACTCTTGTGACCTCATGAACTGTAGCCTGCCAGGCTCCTCTATCCATGGGATTCTCCAGGCAAGAATACTGGAGTGGGTTGCCATTTTCTTCTCCAGGGGATCTTCCCAACCTAAGAATCGAACCTGGGTTTCCTGCATTGCAGGCAGATTCTTTACCAACTGAGCTATGAGGGAAGCTATGAGATAAGCCCTTACCACTCTTATCCCCTCATTATTTTTTACATGTCAAGAACACTCCAACTCAGGGCATCATATTTCTTCTCTTAGGAGTGTTTCTTCACCTGGACAGCTCTATGGCTCACTCTCACTTTTTTCACATCTCTTCTCAAAATATCACCTATATAAAAGAGACTTTCCCAAATCCTACTCACCTCATGCATGCAAATCATTGTTACCATGCTCTGCTCCCCACCCCCCAAAAAAAAAACTTGTCACCATCCAACACCCTTTTACACAATATTTTATTTTATTTTTAATTTATCCTATCCGCCAAGTATGTAATCTTATTGAGAGCAGAGATTACTTTTGTTTACTGAATATCTCCAGCACTTGGTCCATCATAGGTGTAAAATACATATTTGTTGTGTGAATAAATGAATGAATGAATCTAAAAATTGTGATATGCCTTATGCAGTGTGTAGTGGGATACACTTATCAACCTATTTTCTTTTCTTCCTTGGTGATTTATACATCCTAAGAATGATTTCTACACTATTTGAATAATATATCTGTTACTTAATAATAGTAACAGATAGCTGTTACTATCTCAATTTGATCACAATAGAGACATACGACGAGTTTTTTGACCTTTTTGAGGTTGTGTCCTCAACTGTAATATGGGAATAATATCAGCTCTTTTGCAGATTTCAGTGAGGAGACAATACCTAGTAGATACTAACTTAGAGTTTCATGGAGATGTCAGGCTAATATGCAGCTCTTCATCATGGAGAACATTTCTGACCGTGACAGCAGAGGAGCCCAGACCAGCCTATTTGTATTATGATAACAGCCCCACCTCCCCACTGCTTTCCCAAACCTGGCACCTACGGAATTTCTTCAATTATGCTTGCTTTTCATTCAGATGATGGGAGCAACCTAAGATAAATTGCCTTCGCCCTAACCTAGGTGTGTGAGTTACCAACCACTATTATTTATTCATACCAACGCCTCCCTTCATTGACATTGAATAATTGAGTGTTGATTGTATTTAGGAAGATCAACAATCCCATAGTACAGTTCACTTTTCAAAACAGAATTCACAACCTTCAAAAGAATAAAGAAGAATTAATGCATTTCAAAACAATGCAAGTACAAAATTTTTATCTACATTGAAAATTGGTAATGATATTGATAAAAATTTTAGATGAAAGATAAATATTGATAGAAAACTAAGAAAGATTTTTGATGTATGTAGTTGCTTATTTTGTTAAAAATATTAGATACTAGAGATTAAAGTATTAAAATTTTAGTATGTTTTATGGTTAGTTTTTAAATTTTTAAAATTTGTTAATAAATAAAAAATTTATTGTATCTGTTCGGCTACATTAGCATCATATTAACTTCTTCTAACCTTCAGAAATTAGGAAAAGGTAGCAATTATACTCTTATCAGTTCTCTTTAGAATCAAGCAATTAATCATTCTTTGCCCATGGCACTAATAAGTTAATAGTCTTTTGGGGACTCATTATAAGGAGCAATATGTAGACAGGTTCATTTAGGTAATCTTTGCTGAATGTTGATGAGGTTATTTGTAGATGATACATACATGTTAGGATCAATTATAACAAATTACTGAAGGTTTTCTTTCTCCTTTTTTAAAAAAGCAGAAAGGACAGAGACTGTCTAAATCAACTAACAATTACAGTTTTGAGATATTTTTGAAGTTTCTTTAAAGTGATTGAATGGAGCAATTTTAATGAAACCCAGTTTTTGTATCTTTTTTTTTTGTTTGTTTGTTTTTTTTGTTTTTCAGTCTTCAAACTTTATTGAGGCTATCAATGGCTAAGTCAAAGGTCTCTCTTGGTAAATGTCNTTTCTAAATTCCATATATATGTGTCAGTATGCTGTATTGGTGTTTTTCTTTCTGGCTTACTTCACTCTGTATAATAGGCTCCAGTTTCATCCATCTCATTAGAACTGATTCAAATTTATTCTTTTTAATGGCAGAGTAATACTCCATTGTGTAATTAAAAATGATTTGAACTTATCCCTCTTAAGTTGATCCATCAAATATATAAATTTCTCACCCAGACCAGTTTTTGCCACCATTACTATCCTCTTCCTAGATCATAAATCCACCCTCATTTGAAATTGATTTAAATATGATCATCAAACATGTATTACATATAACTTAGAAAATATTATATCATCCTTTGAGGTAACTGTGAAACACAGACATCCCTTAGCTACGAAAGAACTTAAAATATTTGCATTTAAATGTGTCCTTATGTGACTACTTTTACTTTCATAAAGTGAGTCTCTAAGCTGACTAGAATAAATATAGTTCAATCATCACAATTCCATTAAACTTGCTGTTATTTTTATACCCTGAAACATATTTTTCATTTCATATTCCATTTCCAAATTCAAGGTATATATTTTATTTTACCTACACAGAGTAAAAGACAAGATTGAAAATCAGCTCAGTATATTTCAAATGGTGGGCAAGTTAGAAAAACAATTTTTTCTTGAGCTAACCAAGGTCAACATCTCAAACACAACATACTCTTGAAGAATATTCTTCAAAGTAATCCTTTTCAAAAGTACATCTAAAATCAAGGATGTCTGGAGAGTGTTATTTTGAAGTGAGAGAATACCAAAATATTCCAGTCATCAGCACACTCTAACAAAAGACAAAGGAAATCTATTGACGTACTTCTTTTAAAGTGTTATTGAGAGTATTACCATTTTGTAATTGAAATAGTTTTTTATTTCAGTTTTTATAGATTATATTCACAATATTACAATAAGTATATATTGTAACTCATATAGCAGTTAACTATTTTTAAACACACACAGACACAAAATTTAAAAGATGAGTTGGCCTCAAACACAGAATGGAACAATGCTGTTATTATCCTTTCAAGTGGGAAATACAGTTTAAAAGCAATAATCAACTGATATCTAGACTTTAGTGCAGAGAAATGACCAGACTACTATTTAAGAACCTTCAGTCAGTTCAGTTCAGTCGCTCAGTCGTGTCCGACTCTTGGAAACCCCATGAATCGCAGTACGCGAGGCCTCCCTGTCCGTCACCATATCCCGGAGTTCACTCAAACTCACGTCCATCACGTCGGTGATGCCATCCAGCCATCTCATCCTCTGTTGTCCCTTTTTCTTCCTGCCCTCAATCCCTCCCAGCATCAGAGCCTTTTCCAAGAGTCAACTCTTCGCATGAGGTGGCCAAAGTACTGGAGTTTCAGCTTTAGCATCATTCCTNAAAACAAATTGTTGGACTAATTTACGTTACTGAAGTAACCTTCCGTTTCATTAAGCTAATGGAATTAACCAGTGGCTTTGGTTGGTGAACACAAGGTAAGTAGTTCAGTATAAAGATATAGAGAAACCTTATTGTAGTTTAAATAGTTTTAGCACTTGGGAGTTATTTTTACTAATTGCCAGCTCTTTGCGATTCTGTTTGCACATGTGAATATAGAAAAATGCATCCTTAAGGTAAAAATCACATTTAATGTAGACATTTTTATTTTAAGAAGCCAATAAAGGGATTTAAAATATCCATCCAGAGGTCTTACAAGTTAAACTTACTGTATACTTCAGGAATTGTTTTGAAGACAACTTGATTTAAACCATACCATTACTCTAGCAAAACACCAAGACTAACATTTAATGCATTGTTACTAACAATTTAAACTCACTAATGAGCATTTAAATGTGAATTCTTTAGTAATAGTGGCCTAGACTTGTCCTTGAATGCTCACATGTTGCTTCCTTTGAGGTCAGTGGGATATATGCTAGAAGGATTAAACAGCTGATAAAAGGATTTATTTTTTCTCTATAGCATACTCATACTTATGGAATAGAATTTCTTAGAAAATATGTTGCAAATATAAACAATATAAGCTAAATCTGATTTTCACAGCCAAACCTGGTATGATTGATGATTTTGCTCATGACCAATGACCTGCTCATATTCTTACCTGTCCACACCAAAAACCCAAAAGGCAAAGAATGCTTTGTAACTGTCAAAAATATGAAAAACTGTCAAAAGAACATGAAATCAGCTGTGAAGCAAAAGTTGTAGTTCAGTTTTTTCAAAGACAATATATAAATTGCAAATGTCCAAATTCTAAGCACTCCACTAATGCATGTCACACTGTGCCCAGGGAACTGAGACCTTACTCATAAGATTTAAATCAAGCATTACTTAAGTCAAGTATAATTGTTAGTCCCATCAAATATAACTATTTTTTAAGTATGTTTAAATAGGACATTCTAGTACCCAATCATGTAAAAAAAAAGTAACTTACAATTTACTCTCATTGCAACCAGTTAGTGAATGTATACTTCCACATAAGTTATTGAAGTCAGGAAGTTCACTTCTTTTTAAAATGTATTCTTATTTTGTTCCATCTTTAAATCTGTTGTTCTCTTGTTACATTATTTTATAATATCAAAAGGCCTCCAACCAGTACTTTGTGGTTTTTTTGCACAGGGAAAGAGACAGGTAGTTTTGAGTTGTTTTCCCTTTTTCTATTTGCTGATGCTCTTGCCGGCCCCTCCCCCCTACCCGGGCCCCAGCCAAAATGACCAGCTCATTTTCCCCTGATTGGCTCCTCCAGCTTTTCTATCTGCCACTTCCTCTTCTATTTTCCTGACCATCAATCCCAATTCATGTCAGACTTCTCATTCACGGTGCAGTGGAAATATGTGTGTTTTGTGGAGCCTCCCCTGATCACTGCATCCGAAAGTATTTATTCCTTTCTCTAAGTTTGTATTGCTCTGTTAGTCAGAATCCAGTCAGAAAAACAATCCATTCCATTTATTTTGCCAGAGAGAATTTAATTAAGAATTTGTTTAAACAGGTATAGCAGGGCAAAGGGAGAAGGGAACAGTGATTGTAGGAAGAAGATACCACCCCTAGAGCTGGGAGAATCTAGCCCTAGAGGTTATGGTTATGAGAACCTAGAATTTTAGAGGAAGTCCCCCTGGGGCTGGGTCCCACATCTTTCGGAGGGAATAGCTTCTGCCACTGCTGTTGCCTCAGAAACTCAGAGGAACTCCCCCCACAGAATGAGGACTGAACTCTGAGAATAAGGTATCACAGCTGGCTTCACAGATTGAGAGGAAAATGGAATATGGAACAAATTAATACTCTGAGTCAACTGCTGAGGTGATGTTGATCGGTGTGCTTAGTCGCTCACTTGTGTCTGTGTCCGACTCTTTGTGATCCCCTGGACTGTAGCCCACCAGGCTCTTCTGTCCATGGGATTCTCCAGGCAAGAATACCAGAGTGGGCTGCCATGCCCTCCTGCAGGGGATCTTCCCAACTGAGGGAACGAACCCAGGTATCCTGCATTGAAGGTGGATTCTTCACCATCTGAGCCACCAGAGAAGCCCATGTTGATGCTGATGGGAAAAGGAAGGAAAAAGGTTAAGTGGCATCTCTTCTTCTCCCTTCTTCAATCGTCTACTCTTTTGATTAAAGAAAACTAACAGAGAGCCAGCTGGCAAAGGAGAAGCTAACTTCAGCATAACAAAATAGAGCAGAAGGGCAGATTTGAAAGAGAGATAGTAACTAAGTAACCAGCACTTCAGCATTTTAATTATACCTCTTTTAAATACTTAGCATTAGCATTCCTTCTAATATAGTGTTCTATATTCTCTTATCTCCTCTCAGTGTCTAAGGATCCTTGAGAATGGTATAATTCATATCTTGATTTTTCAGATTTCAATTAATAGTGTTAGATAAGTGAACTCTCCCAAATCAAAGGCTTTTCCTTTTCAAGTGTAAGTACTGAATGTTTCTTTATAAAGGAAGATCATAGAAAATTAGCTTTTCTTTTCTTTGACACTTCAAATAATTTTTCTAGGATTTAATTGAGTATTCGTATGATAATACACATATCCAAACAAAAGCAGACAAGAGTCTTCTTTTTAAAATTAATCTTTTAGTAGTCTATATATAAATTATGCAAATATTGCTTTAATTTCACAAGAGATGTATTGTTTCTCAGTTCAACCTTGCTGCATTCTCCTGTCTCTACTAAGAGAGAGAGCAGAACCCAAGAAAGAGACACTGATAGTGTTCCCAAAGCTGAGCCAAATGAAGAAGGAGCTGTTAGGATAAGGCATTAAAAAGTTGGAGAAGAAACGGGTTCAAGATGAAGATCTTTATGCTACTCTCGTCCAGAAATGATTTACTGGTGAAAGTGAAAGTCAATCACACAGTGAGTGTGACTCTTTGTGATCCTATGGGCTGTAGCCTACCTGGCTCTTCTGTTCATGGAATTCTTTAGGCAAGAGTATTGGAGTGAGTTACCATTCCCTCCTCAAGTTTTCATGTATGCCCGACTCTCCAAGTACTGCACAGTGAGCTCACAAGCGTGAATCAGCTGAACTCTGTTAATTTAAATGGTCTGTATTTAACTTGACAGAAAATGGGAACTCTGCTGTTGAACCACAAATGCATATCTACTAATACAAAATACACATACACAGACTCAAAGCTATGGATCGTTACATGTTATACTTCAGAGATTCAGGAAGGCTTCTTAATGCATAGAAAGATTTTACAATGAGATATTTCCTCATCAGCTAAAGAAGTGTTGCATAAAATTCTACATAAAACTCTAGAGGTCCTGATGTTATTCTGAGGTATGAAATCAGCCTTATAACTTCTTGTCAAAATTGTATTCACTCGAAAGGAAACCATTTGTTCCAGTGTAACAATTTTATGTATGGTATGTCAAGTTCTGACCTACAGAACAATGGCAAACTAGGAATTGATTATTCATTTTACAAATTATTGACTCTACAATTACTTTTATTAATGGGGCCTCATTGCATATACAAAAAGCAATTCCATTTATCACAATTGGATTTGCACACAATTTTTCAGATAATGATTTTTTTTGTGCGTTGATCTGTACAGCAGGAGGCACAGTCATATAGTTAAATCTGATGAGAGTTAGACCCTGTTAATGATATACTCAATATTCTTTTTTTTTTTTTTTGAAGAAAATAAGGGAAATATTAGTTGTCGAGTCAGAATTGCATTTTCTAGAACTGTTTCTGTAACTGTTGTTCACAAATACTATCCATAGCTGAAGTTCAAGTTATAATTAATGTTAGTAAGCTGTGAAGTGTCAGCAAAATCATTGTTTATTATCTGATTGCTTAAAGAAGCAGTGTAGCATAACAGTAAAAAAGCAGAGGATTTATGTTAAAATACAGCCTCCTTCACTTACTAGCATGTGATCTTAGCAAATTATTTCATTTATTCGAACCTCTCAATGTTTGTTATGTTTGTTATGCAGATTTAAAAAATTTAGGAACTCAGGTATTTAGCACACAACTTCATTGCTATTGTCAAATTTAACCATTTTTAATCCATCTTCATTATGTATTTATGCATGAACAACTTATAAGACACTCATTTCAGGAGTGCATTTAAATATAAATCCTCTTGTATTTCATAATAATTTTCAATATTATTAAGCTCTCCTTACCTGAAACCTTAATATCCTGGTCAAATAGCTCATTGAAAAAAAAAATGTGCACTAGTATTGGCTAGGACTTCCCACATGGCTCAGTGGTAAAGAATCATCTGCCAATGCAGGAGTCACTAACCTGTGTCTGACTCTTGGCCACCACATGAACTACAGCAGGCCAGGCTTCCCTATCCTCCACCATCTCCCAGAATTTGCTCAAACTCATGTCTATTGAATCAGTGATGCCATCCAACCATCTCATCCTCTGTTGTCCCCTTCTCCTCTTGCCCTCAATCTTTCCCAGTATCAGAGTCTTTTCCAGTGAGTCAGCTCTTTGCATTAGGTGGCCAAGGATTGGAGCTTCAGCTTGAACATCAGTTCTTCCAATGAACATTCAGGATTGATTTCGTGTAGGGTTGACTGCTGTCAACCCTTGCTGTCCAAGGGACTCTCAAGAGTCTTCTCCAGCACCATAGTTCGAAAGCATCAATTCTTTGGCGCTCAGCCTTCTTTATGGTCCAACTCTAATATCCATACATGACTACTGGAAAAACTATAGCTTTGACTGTTAGGCTTCTTTCAAAGATAATATGTTAAATCAGCAATTTCGTATAGTTTTTCTCCTTATATCATCTGGAGAATTTTTACAGTTCTTAACTTCATTTCAATTCAGTAGATTTCCCCTAAAAATGGTCACTACACTAAACCATCTGCTAGAATAAAGTTCAGGAATGAAGTCACATATACAGACTATATTCATTCACTCTGCAAACGTGGATATGATGTGGGAAAATATCATTATAGTGAGTCTAAATTTTCTTATATTTGTTATATGGGTAAGAAATGTGGAATCTGAGGTAAATAAATAAAAGCTGAAGAACTGAAACAATGCTTTGTTTTCTGTGATAGCACTCTGCCATAGATAGATCATGACTTCCTACATTCTAATTTTGGATCTTGTGGATATGACACTTTTTGTCACAAAAGAGACTGCAGGTACCATTAAAATTAAGGATATTATTAATTATCCAGTGAATCCCAGTATAATCACATGAGCTTTTAGAAGCAGAGTACTTTCTCTGGCTGGAAGAAGAAGCAATGCCACAGAAGAGGAAAACTGAGAGCTTGGAGGCTTGAGGCAGCCTGGACAAGCTGTTGCTAGTCTGTAAAGGGAGGGGCCAATATGGCAAGGAAGTCGAGTGGCCTTAAGAAGCTGAGTGACTCTTGGCTACAACTATCAAGGCAAGAGGGACCTCAGCCCTTCTACAAGGAACTGATATCTGCTCATAACCTGGATGAGCTTGGAAATAGATTCTTCTCCAGAATTATACCTCACCTGGACTTCTAATCTTAGGGAACTGAAATAATAAATTTATATTATTTTAAACCACTAACTTCATGGTAATTTGTTAAAGTAACAATAGAAAATTAGTATATATATTTCCCCAGTTGTCTTTAATATGAAAACTGTTATTTCTGTAACAGAGCAATCAGAAAAATCTTTTTTTAAATACTAAAATCTATTCTTATGTACTTGGAGTTTTACCCTCAAGCCTGATTTATTACTTCATATTTATTTAAAATAGTTTCTAAAATCCTTATGTGATTGAAGTTAATGTAATATTTATGCAATCAGAGTTAATGTTAAGACATGTAATGACTTTATCAGATAAGCCATGAATATAAATTACAAATTATCATAATTATTTAAGATCATAATATTTTCTTGGTGAAAATATTTTTTCAAAAGTAATGGTTGGTCTTATTAATTTTGCAAGTATACTTTCACAATGAATTTATTAATAATAGTTCTTTATAATAAGTAAGAGCCATTCAAGAATAAAAATAATTCCAACATCGGTAGAAAATCCTTGTTTAAATGGTTTAGCCTGCCATTTATGCATAATACAAGTTAGCAGAGGATATGGTAAGTCAGTTCAGTCATGCCTGACTCTGTGCAACCCCATAGACAGCAGCCCACCAGACTCCCCGTCCCTGGGATTCTCCAGGCAAGAACACTGGAGTGGGTTGCCATTTCCTTCTCCAATGCATGAAAGTGAAAAGTGAAAGTGAAGCTGCTCAGTCGTGTCTGACTCTTAGCGACCCCGTGGACTGCGCCTACCAGGCTCCTCCATCCATGGGATTTTCCAGGCAAGAGTATTGGAGTAGGTTGCCATTGCCTTCTCCGAGCAGAGGATATAGTATTTAACAAATATTGCCATTTCAGTAATCCCAATTCTAAGAATCTATTTTAATGAAATACTTCTAAATATGAAAAAGTTATGCATAAGGATATTCATTACAGTGTCATTTATGATAACAAAAATACTTAAGTGATCTAGGTGATAGGGAAATGGTTACCCAAATTCTGGGATATAAATGCAACAAAAAATGATGCACTTATATAAAAGACAGCTATGAGTATATAGAAACTCATAAGATTATGGTTTTAAGTGAATATATTAAAAAACTCATTAATATTATAATTACTTAAAACTTTTAATATTTGCAAAGGAAGAGAATATGTACACATATTAATAGTTTTATGAATAATGGAATCATGGTAGTAGCTCTTTCGTTTGTATTTTCAAACAATTTATGGTTACATAATTCGCACAATTTTATTTACATGTTTTAAAAATAAAAATCATACTTATTTCTTGAACCCTATGAGTCTGATTGAAACCTTTCTTCTCATATAATTCCATAGCTTGATGGAGTCTGAGCTTGAACAGGAATGGATATTGCATATTCTTCCAATAAAGTATCAAAAAAATCTTGAAAATGAAGGAGAGAAAAACTGACCCTTTACATTTTGCTCATAGAAATCAGTAGGAGAGCCATTCTCTCCAGTTCATCTTCACCAGTCCAGATCCAGGCTACAGCATCAGACACCTTGTCTTCCTTCAGTCCATTTCTCACATCCCAGTGCAGTCAGAATGATGGATTTCAGTAGGAAATCTGCTCACATCACCTTGCTTAAATTTTCTAGTAGCTCTTCTTAGCACTGAGGTTAAAGGATAAAATTCTTTGCTAACAAAGTTGAGCGTGGCTTGCCCTCACCAGACTTTCCAACTGTTTCCCAAGCCCTCACATTCTCACACTCTTGCCTTTGGCTACATCATCCTTCAGACATTGTCCCATACACCACAGTCCTTTCTTTACTCAGGCTCTTCCTTCTGCACCATTTTGTAATTTGTTTGTGATATTAGTACCAAATTATCCTTCAGATATCAGCTCTAACATGTGCATTACTGCTCAGAATCTATTGCTATCATATACGCCCTTATCTAAGGCTCATTTCTGTGGAGTGCTTATTTAATCAGTTTGTGATTATACGTTCATTTTTTAAATGATTTGGTTACCTGTCTCCATTAACATANGAAGAGCTGACTCACTAGAAAAGACTCTGATGCTAGGGGGGGATTGGTGGCAGGAGGAGAAGGAGATAACAGAGGATGCGATGGCTGGATGGTATCATCAACTCGATGGACGTGAGTTTGAGTGAACTCCGGGAGTTGGTAATGGACAGGGAGGCCTGGCGTGCTGCAATTCTTGGGATTGCAAAGAGTTGGACACGACTGACTGACTGAACTGAACTGACCTGAAAGGCAATTCAATGGGTGGAGAAAAACCCTGATTGCCAGCAACACTTGTAAATCTTGTAAAGATACACAGTTCAGGTTTGCTACTGTCTGTTTCCCCCCGACTTCATCAGCTAGGTCGGTAGGATCATAAACCTAATCACTGATATTAATTCACTTTGCTTGCCTACACAGCTGCATTTTTCAAAGACTTGACACAGGAAACAATTTGAGTATGTATGGATTTCACCAATCTGCCTGTCTAATCAGGAATCATATGGTGTAAACTGTAACTTTAAAGTTTCCTTGAATCATCATTTTCAGCACTTACATCTTTAAAGGCACCAATTTATTGTGTGCTTCCTAATATAATACTGGTTTTTAAATTCTTACCATAGGCTTCCCAGGTGGCACTAGTGATAAAGAACTTGCTTGCCAATGCAAGAGATGTTAAGAGACGTGGGTTCAATCCCTAGGTCGGGAAGAGGGAGGAGGGAGGCATGCAGGAGGGCATGGCAACCCACTCCAGTATTTACCTGGAGAATCCTATGGACAGAGGACCTGGCAGGCTTCAGTCCATAGGGTCACACAGAGTCAGACACGACTGAAGCAACTTAGCACAATAGTTAAAGTATAACTCTTATACTAGCTAACCAGATTGGAGAATTATTCCTATATGTAAATTTGGGCTGCCAAGACCACTAGATATAATACAAATGTAGATCCAGTCCCTAGCTTTCATTCAGGGTGTTCTCAAATGCCACATCTTCCACAGAGTCTTCCCTGGTTCATGCAGGGGAAAGAAATAGCTAGTCTGGAATTGCCATAGTTCTCCTATGAAGCACATAACTTCCCACCTCATTTTATAGAGTACATCTCTTCTACTAGTCTATAAAGTTCTAAAAGTTCAAGACTATGGTTTGTTAATTCTTTAGAGAAAACAGAATGTTGCTTCCTATAGGATAACCACCAAACCTTTACTGTGGCTTATAAGTAAAGTGGGCATAGCATACATCTCATTTTTTTAAGTGAAAGGAGGCATTGCTACTAATTACTTCTGTGATAATAAGTATAAACTGCTATTGTTCTGAGAAAATTGAGGTGTATATCTGCTGTATGTCCATGAGTTCTTCGTGATTTGGATGGACATTGCCTTGATTTCCAGACTGATTCTCCATCATGCTCTCACATCCACTCTGAATGACAGCCATGCTAAATCATGTGCAGCACACCACACAGGCACAGTATTCTCTCTCCCGTCTAAACTTGTGCAGAAGACAGCTGAAATGGCAGTTCTCCATAATCTTTTCCCAAATCTCAGAAAGAGCATCAGCCTTGCAGGACTGCGTGCAGATTCTGATCATCTTTTTTTTTTTTAAGTACTCTAAGATAGTTTTTATTTAAGTACATCATTAATTATGTGTTTAGAGAATGATTTCTTTTTAAACATTAATTATAATCCAAACTGGGCCCAAATAATTACATTCTGGTCTGAACATAAAACTAGAACATAAAATCACATGACATCAAATCTGACTTTGAATTTTATATCTGAAACTCCAAAACTTTGGCCACTCATGCGAAGAGTTGACTCACTGGAAAAGACCCTGATGCTGGGAGGGATTCCGGTTAGGAGGAGAAGGGGACGACAGAGGATGAGATGGCTGGATGGCATCACTGACTCGATGGACATGAGTTTGGGTGAACTCTGGGAGTTGGTGATGGACAGGGAGGCCTGGTGTGCTGCGATTCATGGGGTCGCAAAGAGTCGGACATGACTGAACAACTGAACTGAAATGAACTGAACTGAACTGAAAGTGACCAATGCATGACCTTTATACCCTGACTCACCTATAATGTTTAATTGTTAAAAGATAAGCAATGAAATAATGGGTTAACCAAAAAGTTTGTTTGGATTTTTCCACACAATCATAAAGNAATGAACTGAACTGAACTGAAAGTGACCAATGCATGACCTTTATACCCTGACTCACCTATAATGTTTAATTGTTAAAAGATAAGCAATGAAATAATGGGTTAACCAAAAAGTTTGTTTGGATTTTTCCACACAATCATAAAGAAAAACCCAAATGAACTTTTTGGCCAACTGAATACTTGCAGATGGTCACTATCTGCCCTTTAAATTGAAACCCTAACATTTCCGATGTGGTAAACTGTGTTTGTTGTTTGTTATTGTGCTGTCCCTATGACCTATATTAGATATCATCTTTGGTTAACAAAAGCTACGTTCTTTAACCCTGAGCGCTCAGTCGCTCCCTTTTGTCTGACTCTTTCGGACCCCACGGCCTGTAACCTGCCAGCCTCCTTTGTCCGTGGAATTTTCCAGGCAATACTGGAATGGTTTGCCATTTCCTACTCCAAGGGATATTATCAACCCAGGGGTAGAACACACATCTTTTGTGTCTCCTGCACTGGTAGGTAGATTCTTTACTAACTGCAACAACTGGGAAGCCTTTAACGTTAACTTCGATGTTACTACTCTATTATACTGTGCTTGGTTTCTGCCAATAAAGAGTACTGTGCAGAAATCTAAGGAGACAAAATTTTATGTGTTTTGAATAATGAAACAGATTTCCAGATATCTCAGAACATATTAGTCTTACTTTGTGGAGTAAATATTTAAAATACTAATGACTTTTTCTGGTTAGGTAGTAATCTGTATATGTATGTTTATGTATCTTTACATGGACCAACAATTTAAGATACTAGAGATTTTTTTAAGCTGACATGATTTTTACATAAAAATATTCATAAGCCAGATTATACCAATTCAACATTCTGAGACATATCAGCAGGAAGCAGACACTGATAATCTTGGTAAGCCAAAAAAAGAAAAAGAGATTGTTGTATCAAGAACCATGAAATAGAAAAAATATAGAAATTTAATCTAAAAATAGTTGAAAATCAATATTTTTGAAATTATAAAAATTAAAGTGTCATCTAATGTCTAGAAGGGCAAAATCAGAGGGAACTAACAAAATGTACTAAAACAATAAGACAGTAGGAGCTGAGAAACAGGAGTTGAGGCTGATAGTAAATAATAAAACATGTAAAAATTACAGTGCTTTCTCAGAGTTTTTGTTTCAGTACCATACTAGCTTTTAAAATATTTTCTAAAATGCCTTTACTTTGAAGCTTAGTCTTCAGGCTTTACTAATATGAATATAACCTCCATTTATTTAGAAATGTAACTTCATTTTCCATAATTACCATCCTAACTGCTATTCCAGTAGGGGTTTGTTAATTCAAACTAATGACAGGGAGACAATTGCTGAATTTTTGCAAATTACTAAGTATATGAACAAATATAATAAAAGTCATGGGTACTTCATCTGAGGATGTACTTTATTCATTTAGCTTGACAAGTTTAGTATAGCTCTTAATTACTCTGATAATGCTGTGCATATGTGTGTGTGCTCAGTCGTGTCCAACTCTGCAACCCCATTGACTATATATAGCCACCAGACTCCTCTGTCCATGTTATTCTCCAGACAAGAATATTGAAGTGGGTTGTCATTTCCTAATCCAGGGGATATTTCTGACCCAAGGATCAAACCCATATCTCTTGCATCTCCTGCATTGGCAGGTGGATTCTTTACCACTGTGCCACCTGGAAAACCCTCTAATAATACTAGGACCAGCCAATATCGTGATGAGTATTCTTAAAATATAAGAGATGCTTTCTTGCCAACAAATTGCTTCAGTTTAGCTAGCCTAGGATTTCAAATTATGCTGCTGCTGCTGCTAAGTCACTTCAGTCATGTCCAACTCTGTGCAACCCCATAGATGGCAGCCCACCAGGCTCCACCATCCCTGGGATCCTCCAGGCAAGAACAATGGAGTAGGTTGCCATTTCCTTCTCCAATGCATGAAAGTGAAAAGTGAAAGTGAAGTCACTCAGTCATGTCCAACTCTTCGAGACCGCATGGACTGCAGCCTACCAGGCTCCTCTG
>SJYV01018284.1:362729-439452 GCA_006410875.1 Neotragus pygmaeus | reverse complement strand
GATTCTCCAGGCAAGGACAGTGGAGTGGGTTGCCATTTCCTTCTCCAATGCATCAAAGTGAAAGTGAAGTCGCTCAGTCGTGTCTGACCCTCAGTGACCCCATGGACTGCAGCCCTCCAGGCTCCTCTGTCCATGGGATTTTCCAGGCAAGAGTACTGGAGTGGGGTGCCATCGCCTTAGGAAACAAAAACATTTGCAGAGCTGAGAGAAAGGAAACTGAGTCTCAGAGAAGGGCAGGAAGCACACAAAGTCACACAGCAACTGTAGAATAAGCCAAGGTTTTAAACCCCAATGCCAGATGCCAAACTCTCCTCCATGACATTCTAATAATCATCATTAACTGGGCTATGTAGGGGCTCCCACACAGCAGGTCCAAAGAGAAAACAACACCTTGTTTGATCCTGAGTGGACAGATGGCTGCTCCAGGATGCGGCTGAACCTATAGCAATGCTTGTGAGTACCAGGAGGAGGATTTATCCTCCTGGGCCCTGAGCTGGGGAAGGGGCGGGAATTTTACCCTATTGTCCTTCCCTTCCTTCCAGCTCTCCAACTCCAGCTCTGACAAAGCTGTTTTAATGAGTTTATTAAGGCTCCTTTGTCTTAGTCCACCTTTGAGCCAGGCCTTTCCCAGTGGGGGTGGGATGGAGCCAGTGCTGGGAGGAAGCAAAGGCCAAGGGGCAGAAGGAGGGGCAGCCTGGGGGATTGAATTGACTTCTCAAATGTCACCTCCTCCTAAAGGCCTTCCCTGTCTGCCTTGTGTAAAATTCAGTTCAGTTCAGTAGCTCAGTGGTGTCTGACTCTTTGCAGCTCCATGGACTACAGCAAGCTAGGCTTCCCTGTCCATCACCAACTCCCAGAGCTTGCTCAAATTCATGTCCATCGAGTCGGTGATGTCATNGTGTAAAATTCAGTTCAGTTCAGTAGCTCAGTGGTGTCTGACTCTTTGCAACTCCATGGACTACAGCAAGCTAGGCTTCCCTGTCCATCACCAACTCCCAGAGCTTGCTCAAATTCATGTCCATCGAGTCGGTGATGTCATCCAACCATTTCATCTTCTGTTGTCCCCTTCTCCTCCTGCCTTCAATCTTTCCCAGAATCAGGGTCTTTTCCAGTGCGTCAGTACTTTGCATCAGGTGGCCAAAGGATTGGCATTTCAGCATAAGCATCAGTCCTTGATGAATATTCAAGACTGATTTCCTTTAGGATGGACTGGTTGAATCCCCTTGCAGTCCGAGGGATGCACCCTTATCCTTCTCTGTTTCCCTCTCTTGCTTTTTTCCTTCTGGTCCTTGGCTTATGGTAGTCATGCAGTTAATATCTGTTGAATAAATTGGTTATTTTTGCTCTTCCATGTGAGAGGCCTGGGGCTGGGCCTTTTATCACCACTTCCTTCCCACCCCACTCTCCATCACCCCAGTGGTATGACCTTAGGCTTCTTCCAAGCTTTCTGCCCTGTAATCACTTCTTAGAGTGTAAATTCCAAGAGAGCTGGAACTGGTGGTGTTGGCCACTCTGGAGCACAGTGTCTGACTCTCAGGGGGTGTAGGATAATCATCTAATGAATGAATGAGTGGAGAAAGTAATGAAGCCCTTACCTGGGCTGGTAAAGGCCTCCCAGGACTGAGCTGGGAAGCCTGCCATGTAACTTGGAGGTAATGCCTACTGCCTAGAACTGCACGGGATTTTCCTCTTCCAAGCTGTTTTTCTCTGGTACCACTTTTACTCTAAATAGTTCTGGAATTCTTCTTGAATAAGTGACTCTTAAGTTTCAGAGCACAAAGAATGACCTCGGAAATCCCAGAGCCCAGCTTAGAGATAATTAGTAGGGCTGTCCAGGTCTAAGGGAATCTAGTTGTTCACAATCCATTCTGCAGCCAAGCATCTTATTAAAACATATAAATCCCATTAAGTCACTCCCTTGCTAAAAATCCGTCACTGGTTTCCTGGTGATCTAGTGATAAAGTCCAAACCTCATGTCCCTTTAGCATCTTCATGACCTGGCCCCTGTCCACCTGCAGCATCAAGGCACCAGGTTCTCTGTCGCCCTGGAGACTTCTGTACCGAGTTCTTCCTTCTGCTTGGAAGACTCTCCCTCTTTCTTTCCCCCCGCCTCCCTCTTTCTACTCCTATTTTCACCTTCAAGTTGTCGTTGCCACACTGACTTCTTTTTCTTCAGACCTTGGCCTAGAAGCCCTTTCCTCCCAAAGGTTCTTTCTGATCCCAAACTGCAGAGGCCCTCTGCTGGTCACACATCCCTGGCCATCACCCCCGAGTGGATGCAAGGTTTTATTATATGATCGTCTCTCTTGTGTTCTAAGCTTGTAGAGGGCAGAAACCATCACAGACCTCAGAACTAGCATGGTGCCTAGCACATAATTGGTGTCACCTTGGTGACAGATGGCGCTTATTTAGATGACCGGTTGTGTTGTGTGTGTATGTGTGTGTGTGTGTGTACACCGAGAACCTACACTGTAACACAGGACTAATCTCTCCCGTCTTTTAAGGCCCAGTCTCCCTCTGGGTGGTCTCTTTGATCCCTTATGGCTTGGTGGTAATAATAATGGTAATAATTAAAGAGCACTGATAAATACTGATAGCATACTAGGTGCTGCTTTGCGTGCTTCCTTTCCAAGTGTTAACTCATCCAGTCCTATTTGAACCCCATGGGATAGGCCTAGCGTCTCAATTTTATAAATAAGAAAATTGAGGCATGGGGTGGTTTAAAGAAAAGAGCATAGGCCTGTCTAAAGAAAGGATCAGGCAGTTCTGGGTTTTAGTCCAGCCTCCACTTCACCAGCTATACACGACCATGGGTAAGTCACAAAGGTCTCTGAGCCTTCATTCTTCCCTGTGTCTGTGAAATGTGGATCGTAACAATACCTGATCTATGAGGACGTTGTGAGAATTCATGCAAAGTGCTTGTGGTGCATGTTGTGAAGTCCATACTCCAGGAGGTGTTATTATTATATAATTAGTTGTTTCATCCTTGGAGCACGGTATAGACACTCAAAATTTGAGTGTCTTTACGAAAAAGAACTGAAAGTTCCTAAAATAATTGCCACCAGGGTTTTAAAGTGGGGATGGTTTCTGAGTTTTTGCCTCCTTGAATGTATTTAAACATTCTCTGAACACATAAGGACTTCCCTGGTGGCTCAGACAGTAAAGCATCTGCTACAATGTGGGCGACCCTGGGTTCGATCCCTGGGTTGGGAAGATCCCCTGGAGAAGGAAACGGCAATCCACTCCAGTATTCTTGCCTGGAAAATCCCATGGATGGAGAAACATGGTAGGCTACAGTCCACAGGGTTGCAAAGAGTCAGACACGACTGACTGACTTCACTTTCTGGACACACAGTCACTGAACATTTTTTTGACACCAAGAAGTAGAGGTAGGAAGCAGGAGGCTTCCTTAACAACCAGGTTGGCAGAGTGAAGCCTAGTGGAGATTTAGAAGGGTCTCTGGCCTCAGGCTTCCCAGGTGGCGCTAGTGGTCAAGAATCTGCCTGCCAATGCAGGATACAGAAGAGACGTGGGGTTCAATTCTTGGGTGGGGAAGATCCCATGGAGGAGGGCGTGGCAACCCACTTTCTTTTCAAGAATACTTTCTTGCCTGGAGAATCTGATGGGCAGAGGAGCCTAGCGGGCTACAGTCCATAGGGTCTCAAAGAGTCAGACTCGACTGAAGCGACTGTGTTCAGGAATTCCCTGGCGGTCCATTGGGTAGGACACCATGTTTCCACTGCTGATCCCTGTTTGAGGAACAAAGATCCCAAAAGCTTCATGGTTCTGTCAGAAAAAAAACAGAGCGGGAGGCTCTGTCCTATGTATAAGGCTGGAAACTGTTCTTACTGATGGTTAGACATTCATTCAATTCCTTTTTACTGTGTGTTCCAGGCACTGTGCTGGGCTCTGGGGACAGCTATGGTCCCTGTGATGGGGGAGCTGACCTACTGGGGCAAAGACATGCATTACTACCTCGTTACTAAATTACAGTTTCGAGGAGTGCTCCAGAGTGGAGAAGCTCAGTCCCCTGAGAGTCAGCAATGGCTTGGCATCTGGTCCTGAGGTAAACAGGAGAGCAGGGAGGAGTGCTCCAGGTAAAGGGAAGGGACAGGGAGGCGGAGGTCGGTGGAGGAGTTGGAATGGCTGTCAGGGTAACAGGGAGTGTGGCCAGGGAGCCTGTGGCTTCAGGATGGGGGAATGGGGGCCGAGAAACAATGCAGGTATCCCCGCCATCCCACAGCTCCTTCTTCTCCCTTCCTCCTCCAGTGAGTCCTGCTCTTCATTTGAATACCCTCCTTTCTAGCACTTAAGCCTGCTCAAGACTCTCTCATCTTGGAAATGTTCCCCCAACTTGAAACAGGAGGGAAGGGGGCAGGGCACAACTTTTGAAAGAATGACATCACCCCAGGACAAAACATGAACCGATGAGAATCAGATGGGTCCAAGACGGCAGACCTAGATCCTGTCAGCAAGCTAAGTGACACACCCAGAGGTGCCATGACAGTTTCATGGCACTGTCAAAAGACCGAAAAGTGGGTGGCGGCCCAGCTCCTGGAAATCTCCACCCCTCCCCCCAAATATGTTGGAATATTCCTCCCACTCATTAGCCTATGAAATTACCAAGCCCGTAAAAATTAACCATGCCACATTTCGGGGCCTCTGTACTCAGCCTCTGCGGAGGCCCATACTCTTGTCTGCACAGTGTGTTTCTCTCTGAATAGATCCACTTCTTACCTATCACTTTTTCTCTCACTGAATTCTTTCTGAGATGGGACATCAAGAACCTGAGCTTCATTAGGTCCTGAAACCAGGTCTGTGATCTCAGTTGGAAGACCGTGGGATTTGGGCTCAGTTTGACTTTCAGCACATGAGTTCAAGTCCCAGTCTGAGACGGTTTCAAACTGTCCTGCTCATTCAACGTATAACACTCTCACAAGCACAGCTAAGTGTTTGTCTGTTCATTCATTTTCTCTTTTCTTTTCACAAATAAATCACATAAAACTTTAACCCTACAAAGAGAGAAAAACTTTAATTACCCAGAGGCAACTGTTATCAATATTTGAATCTATAGCTCTGAGTTTTTTAAGAAACATATTGTTATAAAACCAGGATGCATGCTAAGTCACTTCAGTCGGGTCCAACTCTGTGTGACCCTATGACCCGCCACAATCCTCTTCCATGGGATTCTCCAGGCAAGAATACTGGAGCAGGTTGCCATTTCCTTCTCCAGGGGATCTTCCCAACNTAATGTATATACTATAATTTATTTAACCACTGTTTTAGGTGAATGAATTGACTTTTTTCTGACCCCAATATTGTACATATTTCTCTAAAATTCTCTAGTATATTTATATATTTTTCTTTTCAGTTGATATTTTTTTAATAATCAGACTTTTTGGTATGTAATTAGATTGCCTTGCTATGAGCCTAGTTTATTATTCCAACACATTCTATTAATAATTCAGTCAAAAGCCCATGATCCTTTCCCTTTTTCTCTTTCAACTGCCCTCACCTCCTTCCTCCAAGCTATAGACTTTGATAATTGAGATTTCTTCAAAGAAACTGAGTAATGTTGGGCACCATGTCCTTCTTCCATGTTGAGATGCAGATTTTTAACTCTGGTGGACCTTGTACTCAGTGTCCTCCGAGCTGAGTGCTATCTTCTAGAAATCCTTCACAGTTTGCTTTGTTGAAGGCACATCCTCCCCATTCTAAGAAAAATTAGAAAGAAATTGGCTAGCCCAATAGATATAAACCAAAACAGTCCTTTCATAGACATATTCTTATATTTCTTCTGCCGCTTCAGATATTTTGAGAGGTAAAATAGTCAATCAACCATCTTAAGCCAGTAGCTTGTATTACCTTTATATCAATGCAAGTTATAAAAAAATAAATTAAAAGCTCTATGCTTCTTTCAGGGCCAGTTCAGGGGGCCACCTGCCCTAAAGCATTTTTTCATTCTACTCCTATTCAGATTGACTAATCTTTTTTGTGCGTGTTTCTAAAGTTCTTTCGTAAACTTCTACTGCAGCATTAATTGTATTCTTTATTTCTTATGTCTTTCACTTGGGACCCTTGGTTAACTAAAAATCAGGACAATGACTAAGATATCTTTACATTAGCAGCCACACTCATAGAAAATATCAGGATATGTTTATTAAATGAATACATGGAGGACCATATGGCATATCTGTGAAATAAAATAAGTAATGCATGCTAAGGAGCAGATAGGTTAGTAGAACAGGGGTATTTATCCATCTGATTTGATCACAGAGAATTGCTGTGACCTAATTGTGGGAAATGATAAAATAAATACATTTTAAAATGTAGCTGTGGTTTTTATTATTGTGCTACACAATAACATATTACAACAATTCAGATATACTTACTTTTCTCTGTGATTTTATTACTTTTCTGCTACAAAGACAAACATTGTTCCAATACTTTCAGACCCTCAGGGAAGGAAGAATGATTTTCTCAGTAGTTTATACAAACATGACTCTTTAAACTGGATCAGGAAAGCTTCTTTATAAACGACAGAATTCATAGAATTTAGACTCTTTGACTGCAATATAAAATTAAATTTTCAATTTTTCCTAGCTGTGGAGAATGATTTAGAGGTTAGATTGGAAAAGAGAACTTGTTATATGTGTAGAGGAGGTTTTAAAAGTGATTCATTATTGAAAAAAATAAATTGATGACATTTTATTGAATAGAAGGTCACTTAGCAATGAGCTCTTCCAGTCTGGGCTCCTTGAGTCAATCTAAATATACAGTTTAGGCAAAATATTCAGTCACTGTCATGTAAGGTATTGTATGTCATTTAAAAAGAAACAAAATTGTGATAGGAGTAAATATCTTCTTTTATTATTCTTTGGACTCTATCCATCTTAATATACTAAGACTAGCCAGCACCTTCCAGGACACGGAACAGAAATTGGCTCGCCTTAATGAGATAACCCACAACAAGAAAATTAAACAGAAAGATGATGCAAACTTCCCTGAAATGATAGCACTCTTCTTCTATGCAGCCATGGCTACAGTATTACAAAATTTTTCCACTCCATACTGTTGTCAGCTCTTTCATACTAATACATAATGATAACCCTTGCTCCAGTTTGACTGCCATTCACAATTTCACTGTTCCTTAGCATTGACCTATGTGGCAAGCAAGAGGATAAAGTTGTGAGATTTGGGGGAACCTTCAAACTGACAAACATCTTTATAATTTTTTAAGATTTTTCTTTATGTGGGCCACTTTTTAAGTCTATTGAATTTGTTACAATCTTGCTTCTATTTTATGCTTTGGTTTTTTAGCTGCAAAGCATGCAGGATCTTAGCTCCCTGACCAGGAATCAAACTCGTACCCCCTGCACTGGATGTTGAAATCTTAACCACTGGACTGCCAGGGAAGCCCCAACTAACATCTTTATAAACCTCTTTAACTAGTTATCTCCTTTTTTTTTTTTTTCTGCTAGCAACTAATATCGAGCTTCCCAGATGGGGCAGTGGTAAGAATCCACCTGCCACTGGAGGAGACACAAGAGACATGGGTTCTATCTCTGGGTTGGGAAGATCCCCTGGAGGAGGAAATGGCAACCCACTCCAGTATTCCTGCCTGAGAAATCCCATGGGCAGAGGAACCTGGTGGACTATAATCCCTGGAGTTGGAAAGAGTCAGACGAGACTAAACACACACAGCAACTAACACAGAAGTCAGCGCAGTAAAGATAGATATTGTGAGTTGACGTCTCCTAAAGACAATATTTGGATAGATTCTCTGCTGAGTATTTTTCCTGCTTGGCTGTTGGCAGCTTTCACAAACAAGGGACTCCAGTGAAGGTGGTATCCAGCAAACGTGTGCAGTGAATGCTTATCTGGGAGCCCGCGAACCCATTTGGAAACTAAGTCTGGGCCGTGCTTTCAGTCTCTTTCATATCTTCCCTTCTTACCTTCCCACAAGTGTCAGTCATACTAAAATTTGAGACTAGACAGTGTCTACATTAGAGCTTAAGTGAGCAAGATGTTCTCCTAGTGGCTTATTCAGCAATGAAACTGAGTATCTGAATTATTGGAATGTAAAAGATGAGGCGCTATTCACCTTCACCCTGTTCTTCCCTTCTAGAAAGCTTGTCATGGCAACCCTCCAGCTGCTTTTCTTCTAGTGGAATTTGAAATGCTCTATTACCTTGGCTAAGTTTCAACTATGTCAGTAAAATCCCAAAGAGCAAATCAAGCTTAGCAGCTAAATTGCCTTTCCTAAGTAAATATACCGCTGACCCCCAAATATGAGAAGAAACACCTACCAGTAGGATTATTCCACAGTCAGTTTTAATAAAGGCAGCCATTTTCTTGTGCAGGGCATTCCATTGTTGAACTCAGTTTAAAGGAGCCTCCAGTCTCCCTAAACTGAACACAGCTCACGGCAATACTTGAGGAGCGTACTTCTTGAGCTGCCAGTATGAACACCACTACAGCAGTCACCAGTGTAAAATGCCAGAAACTTGCCTGAAAAGGGAGGTCATCCGTGTTCCCCTAAGAAACCATCAGGACCAGTCGGTTCACCCTATCATACATCTTGGATAACTTTAGCCTCTGTAAACGGCTCATTCCTTTCTCTTCTGAAACAAACTACTCAAAGCATGTGGCTTCTGATGGTTACATCCACCACTTTTCTTTGTAGTGCTACGTAACATTGTCTTCACTCTCAAAGTCATCATTGAAATTACCTGCTTTATATTTCATCACTTTTGAGGATTTCATGAAGGTCTTCCATCTAACATTCACATCCTTGCTTATGTCTTCTAACAAGTTGTTTTTTTATCCCATCTTATGAGCCCGTTTCCAGGGTCTCCCTAGAGCTGGTCAGTATCAGTCATTAGAGGCAACATCTCTAAAATCTCATTTTTAAATATTTCCCAGTCTGACCACCACTCACCACATCTCCACTTCACTTCTGTTAGCCAAGCTTTAGCCATTATTCAATCCCATAGGAACCTGCAGTTCACTGACACTACTCACGTTTTACTGTCCCTCACCCCCACTTAACCATCCTCACTGCCCTTGTACATATCTTAGATTACATGACTTACCATTATAATTGTCATTCCTTTGCCTACCCTCTCTTTGCCTGTTTTTTTTTTTTTTTTAACCTTATCAAACTCACCTGTCAGACTTGAGCTTTTGTTAAAAATCCATTTCTCCTCCCACTGCCAGCCTACACTGTGCAGTGAACATGGTTGAAGAAACACAGTTGTACTGACAGATGTTAAATTTATGGCCACAGATTTATGACTCAGCATTGCCCAGAAATCCTCCTGCATTTCTCTAGTCAATCCATGCTCCCACACTCTAAAATAACTATTTGATGCCTTCTCTTCTCTCCTCAAACCTCAAGCGCCTCCTCCTCCCTCCTAACTCTTTCAGCTGATTACCTTAATTTTTATATCCTTTGAAGAGAAACAATTAGATGGTAACTTTCTAACTGATCCACCACAAATCTACCAACCTTCTTTACTTTACCTATATATCAGTACTTCTGTTTACTCCTATTTTAGTGGATGAACTGTCCCTGACACTATTGAAATCCAACAATCTAAACTGTATCCTCCCCTTCTCATGCTCTCAAAGTCTTGTTCTTATAAATAATTTCATTTTTTTCCTGCACCAGTTAACTGATTGTTCTCATCAGCATACAAATGTTCTGAAATATTCCCACCTTAGGGAGAAAACTCCTTTGATCAAATATCCCTCTCCAGCTGTCACCCTTTATAGAAAAACTCAAAAGGTTTGTTTCTATTACTTTCTCTCTTGATATTTTTATAGATGTGCTTTTAAGCCCACTTTGCTTCTGAGTTCTCTCCCCTGGGTCACCAGGAACATCAACCCTGCTTACTTCAGTGGTCAATTCTCAGGTTTCGTTTTATTTGATAGCTGCTTTGACACAGTTAATTTACTCCCTCCTTTGCAAAAGACTTTCTATACTTGGTTTCCATGCCACAACACTTTTCTGGTTTCTATCCTATTTGACTAGCTCCTTTTCTAATCTCATTTCTTGGTTCTTCATTCCCTTCCTAATAAATGTTGGAGTTTTGCAGCTATCTGACCTTGGGCCTCATATCTCTTTAATCCACATTTACTCTCCAGAAGATCTTATCCAGTCTTATGGCTTTAAATATTGCAAAACCTCTCAGGCCTCAAGCTTCATATTCTCCTGAGTTCTGCTTGCCTGTCCAACGGGCATATCAAACAGAACCCTTGATGTATGTGATGTGTGAATGAAGTCATATTTTTTTATTTCTAAAAAACCAGAGGGAAGACAAAGAAAAGTGGTGATTCTTGCTAAGTCTATGCAATGATTGTATCAATATCAATTATGTTTCAAAATCTCCCTATAGTTTTAGTGCATCATTTTTTATTAAAAATAAAAACTATTTTCACATTATTTAAAGATATCAAATATCAATATCCCTCAACATGTGACATGGCTACAGAAAAAATATATCAAACAAATAAGCTCACATCTAACCAAGTTATAAAGTATAGGCAATAAACCTTTAAATCATTGAAACCTGAGCTAGATTGTTATTTTTAATATTCTAATACAATGGATGATATAACATTAAAATTGTTACAATATTCTAGTTCTAAAATCTTGTATTCTTTTAATTACAAAAGCAGATGTCACAAAGGTAGTTGTGACCTATCAGTTTGAGTAAAACAGGATTAAGTACTGACAACAAAACATGAAAGTGCCCCCTAGCTGAAATACAAAGATAATGTATTCCTTTCAGATTATTACAAAAACAAAAGATATGCAAGATTACTAAACTTTAGTGGGAGGATGATGTAGAAAAGAAACATAAAATATTAGGAAAAACATGGTTAACATTTGGGATGAAATATATTAGTTATGAAAATTTACAAANCCCTAGCTGAAATACAAAGATAATGTATTCCTTTCAGATTATTACAAAAACAAAAGATATGCAAGATTACTAAACTTTAGTGGGAGGATGATGTAGAAAAGAAACATAAAATATTAGGAAAAACATGGTTAACATTTGGGATGAAATATATTAGTTATGAAAATTTACAAATAGAACAAAAGACTCATTAAATGCAAACACAACTCATTCACACATACATTCCCCAGAAAGATATGACGTGCATATTTATAGCAGTTTACAGATGAAAAGTTGATTCATGATATTGCTCTCTTCTTTTTGCTACCCTGTATTTTATATTTTTGTTGGTAAATATTCACTATTTTCATATCAGCAACGGTTAATAGCAGTACATTATTTAAATAAATTACAGCCCATCTTTAAAACCTTTCATCTCCATATATTTACAAAGTATTTCACCTTTAATTAAAGGACTTTCAAAGTCTACTGCACTTAGCAACTTTCCAGTCATTTTTTTGATTTAGAATGTGAAAAATGCTCCAGCTAAAGAGGTCTGCCTTCTGATCTTCAGGCATTGTGCAGGTTTTCACCTTTAGCCAAACTTGGAATGCCTTCAAGGTCCAACTCACATTTCATTTCCTCCATGAACCCTTTGAGACCATTATAATCTTTAGAGATTATTCTCACTCTAGATTCTAAGAGCATTTTCTATATACTGTTCATCTTGTCAGAAGACAAAGGACTTCTGACAGTTTTTAAAATTTAAGTAATTGTGTTCCCTAAGTATTCAACATTACTAAAGAAACAAAGTAAGTAACCTGCAACAAGCTGAGAGCTTTACCTACAAAGATCCTTAAATGTTGGTATTATTCTAAAGGATGATATGCAAGCTAGCATAAATCTGTTACTAATGTTTGAAAATAATTTATATTAAACCAAGACATATATTTGTTTAACCAAAGATAAATTTAAAATATGTTGGTTTTATGAAAAACTGGGTCATATAACTAGATAAGTCGATCTTCAACATCCCATTGTTACTGCTTCTTGTCCAGATCTATTCATGATCCTTTCCATCTTGACATATAAATGTTTCCACAGCTCTCTGTGCAGTCTTTTATCCACTGTAAGTATGGGGAGTTAATAGTTTGATATCAATTACATAATATAACTCTTGTTAAATGATAACTGATGCAGAATAATTAATGGTCTTCTTTGACTAATTTGAAAAAGGATAAAAAGATTGGAAAATTCCAGTCATAAAAATAGAATGACAAGGCCAAGAAAAATTCTTCATCCCCTTGATGTATTGTCATTCCTAGCTCAAACATTTTGAAAAAAAAATTGTGTTTGACAACATTCCACAGTAGTATAGAAAACAAATATTAAAACATCTCGTATGAATCTCTTATACAGAAGATGTCCAAATAATTTATGTACATACACCCCACTCAAGGAAGTGAAGTATAGTAATTCCTCCCCCTTGAAGGTGTCATTAGGACTTACTTCTTAATAGTAGAATATGGAAGGAGCAGGGCATAACTTATAATGGAATAACATGTAAAGCAGGACCTCAGCTATGTGATCAAGGCTCACATCTTCAATGTTAGACCTATTGATAGCATGTACCATTATAGGATTTAATAAGAAGGGCATTTTACTTTTGTGGTTTTCCTCTCCCAAACCCTAACTTGTTTAAACACAAGAAAAACAACAGACAAACCCAAATTGAGGGACCCTACAAAATAACAAGTGATATTCCTCAAAACTGCCAAGGTCATCTAAACAAAGAAAATCTGAGAAAGCCCTCCTGTGTAGAGGAGCCTAAAGATACATCATGGCTAAATGTAAGGCAGTATCTTAGATTCCATATTGGAACAGAACAAAAAGGGGAAAAATCAGTGAAATCTGAGCATAGTGTGGGCTCTAGTTAATAACAATTATTAACCAGTGTGGGTTTCTTAATTGAGGCAATGCACTATAGTAACACAAGATGTTAGCAATAGTCAGAACTGGGATAGGTATAAATGGGTTTTCTACCTTTGCCACTTTTCTATAAATCTAAATCTATTCTAAAATAAAGTATTATTTAAATTATNCAATTATTAACCAGTGTGGGTTTCTTAATTGAGGCAATGCACTATAGTAACACAAGATGTTAGCAATAGTCAGAACTGGGATAGGTATAAATGGGTTTTCTACCTTTGCCACTTTTCTATAAATCTAAATCTATTCTAAAATAAAGTATTATTTAAATTATAAAATGTCTTTTGTACTATCCACTATAAAATAGCATTTAATGTTTACAGGAACATACCACATCAAGTAGAATGATACAAGAAATAATTTTTGATTTGTGGTATGTAATATTCTTTAAATGAAAATGGTGCTGGTTAAAGAAGAATTGTTCTAGAAAGTCATTCTATGTTTCCAGCAAGATTGTATTTTATGTATAGTCTTTGGTTTTAAAGAGTTGTAACTGCTACAAATACAGTTGAAATACGTGTCTCAATAAATAAGAGGGACAGTGGATGAATTCTAGTAAAACCTGACAATTATAGTAATCTTCTGGAGAATTATGGGCCATTCTATATCCTTTGGATGTCTCCATTCTTCTGTAGCTAAAGCATGACTTAGTTCCATCATTATTCCCCTTCACAAATAACAATATATATACATTCTGTGTGCTTGTCTAATCTGGCGTATGTAGTTCAAGAATGAAGACTCATTCTGATTTGTATACTTTGAGCCGTAAAGGGTTTAATAGTATTTTCTCTCTGCTGTTCCATTTAGTTTCTGGTTTCTTTGAGAAAAGGTAATTATTGGTAGTCTCTCACAAAAACCTTTACTTAATAGGTGTTTTGTGCAACAATTAGATGAGGCAGTGTTGTTTATTTCTAGTAGTTTATTTTGGAGCTGGGAGGTAACACAGAGTTCACTTGCTATAGAACCTTTATTATTTAAAGGAAGAAACTGTGGCAGAAAGGGGTAAATGATTTACCTAAGGGTACATAATACATAACACACATACACATAGTTCATTATTTCTACTATTGTTCTAACATACTTCCCACAAACTAATATTCACAGCTGTATTTTCCCAATGTTTTGGATTTAATAAAGTTATTTAAATATGTAGTTATGACAGTTTCTTACAGAATATGTTGATACATTTCTGACAAGTCAAGTAACCATTCTAAAACTGTACTGTATCATTTGTGGATGATAATAGGATATATATTCATTTATATTCTATATATTAACCCACAGCAGGATGAAGGATCCAACTGTAGACAGTCCATGGTCCTCAGAAGATCTTCAGCATGGTCCATGATGCTGAATTACTTGGGTTTTTTTGCGTGCGAGTGTGGATGCATGTGTGTGTAGCACAGCTGAAAGGTAATTGAAAAATATACAGTCTAATAATTTTGTATTTCACTCATTTTTGTGCTAGAGATACCCAGGCAATGTGGCCACTAGTTAAGCTAGTTACCCTTTGAAATTATTTTGTAAAACAGACGATTGTTATATGTAATATGAAAGTGAAAGAAAGTGAAGTCGCTCAGTCATGTCCGACTCTTTGCGACCCCGTGGACTGCAGCCCACCAGGCTTCTCCATCCATGGGATTCTCCAGGCAAGAATACCGGAGTGGGTTGCCATTTCCTTCTCCAGGGGATCTTCCCAACCCAGGGATCGAACCCAGGTCTCCCACATTGCAGGCAGATGCTTTAACCTCTGAGCCACCAGGGAAGCCCCCATATATGTAATATAAGTAATGTATATCAATTATATATATTATAGGTAAGAAATCCATACATATAGGTAAGAACAAAAGTGAATATTATTATAAAAAATCAAATAAATATTTAGATTATCAATTGATAGTATTACAGGATGCATATACACATATCTTTAACTTCATCTTTTCTTAGAAACAGTTCATTTGCATATTTGCCTTAGGAGTTCAGGGACATCTGTGGAAACTATCTGGATTTGGTTGTGAAAAGCGTCTAGCCACGTGAAACCAAAGTCACCACTGAAGAAAGCTTTGTGGCTTATGATCGGTTTGCTGGTTCCTTACGCTGTACTAAGTAACTTCAGTTGTGTCCTGCTCTTTATGAACCCATGGGCTGTAGCCCACTGGACTCCTCTCTGTCCATGGGATTCTCCAGGCAAGCAAGAATATTGGAGTGGGTTGCTATGCCTTCCTCCACGGCATCTTCCCAACCCAGAGATCAAACCTACATCTCTTACATTTCCTGCATTAGCAGGCAAGTTCTTTACCACTAGCACTATCTGGGAAGCCCTTCAAAGGTTTGCTGATTCCTTACAAGGATATTGATGTCTGGGTTCCATTTGATAGAAATTCTTGCCAAGGAACAGTAAGCACAGGGCAGTAGAACCAAAGAAGAAAGATGGGGAGATGAGACTCTTAGAGACATGACGGGCATCCCCCGTATAGTTCCCAAGGCTATGACTCACGTATCATCCAAAATGGAACCTGCTGATGGGAACCCAGAAACAAACTTTGGCTATGAAGCCTTGACTTGAGCTGGTGTATAGCATTGTGAGACACCCCTATTAACTCTGAACTCCTAATAGCACAACTCAAAGACATGTGGCACATCCAGTGGTGAAAATAATCGTATGTCTTCAACTAGAAGAACAAGGTTCCACCGTAGTGAACCCAACAGAAAGGGACTTAGAAATCAAACTAGCAAAGGCACCCAATGAAATAATATTCTTGTAAAATGTTTCAGCAGTAGATGTTATATAACAAGTTAAAATGCTGTTTAAGCTTACCTTATGATATAAAACTGTCAAAACCTCTTTAAGACTATTTTTATAAATTGTGCTGTTTTAATATGAGTGCATAAGCATTGATAGAGCTACGCATTAATGATGTACTTTTCATATAGGCTTTAAGCTTCACGTCCTAATATAGTTACTTAAATATTCTCCAGCTTGTGTGAGAAGCACCATTTATAGCAACTTTTTGTCATACCTTGTTGATACATATTAGTTTTGACTGTGTTTTTAAAACATGTCAAAATTTGGGAGTGACATTACATTTTTTTCTTAATTAGAGCCTCAGACATTTGGATGATGCCAAAGTCTTAGATAAATATTTATATATGGAGTAATGCTCAAATTTCATACACTTTGTTAGCAGGCCAACTACAAGAGTAGTTGTACGCAAAAAAGCTGCTTCCTGGGAGGATATCTGTGTCTACACAGGCAACTTTTGACCACTATCATAGATAAGTTGATCAAAATATAATCAAATTCATCAAAATAATATGTTGACTTTTTTGACTGACTTCCTTGAATGGGATTGACTGCTTCACTAAATATAGAAATGATAACAGCTTTCATTGGTCAGTGACTGAATTGGCTAGTATCTCTCTATATAGCTAAAACATATTTTATGAGCAAAATAGTTGACATACCCAAATCACTTGAAATAATTTTATTGTTTTTATAAAAATTCATTCAATATGGTAGAACTCAGGACAATATTGCTCATGTATCCCTTCTCCACCCAAGCCTATGCTCTATTTTTACTTTTTCCCAATACGTTTTTCAAATGCAGTTAAAAAGATTAATAGAAAAATATAAAGTGCTACCTATTATTAGATTCAAAAGTTATACAAGTACTCATCAAATTGCTGTTAAATTTCTAAATCTGTACTCTCAATTTCTGTCCTTATCTCAACTTAAAATTGGAGGAAGCAGAGAACCCTAGCTCTTTTGAGTACATTTTTGTTCCCTGATCTGGCTAATCATTAGAGCTACCTCTGGGAAAGCTTTATAAGAGATATCCTCACTGAATGCATCTATTCAGATGATGGAGGGGGTGGGAGTACTTTCCATTTAGATAGGAGTGTAAAGTGCATCAGCTACGTACACAAAAACCAGTTACCACAGAACCTCATGAAATAGAGAAAAACTGGAGAGCTTCCAAGTTCAAATTCCAGAATTCTCAGTCTGGAGGAGGGTTTTCTGAGCTCATGCATGAGGCTGGCATGCTGTCAGCACATAAGGCCCATCAGTTGGCGGCCACCAGGATAGGCCATAGTCCTGGGTCTGGCCTTTCCAGCTGCTCCTGGCCACAAGCCTAGAAGCACCAGATGACCTGAGAGTAGGAAGGGGATCTTGACTTCGGTGGTTTGCATAAACATGGTGTGATAAATATTCTGGTCAGGAGGAAAGAGAAATGGGCCATCAAAATTGTATCTACATGTATATATTTGATGATAAATTCACAGGCATATAGGGCAATTCATTTGAAGGTATTTTATAACCAAGGTCATATTGGCTCTTCTATTTAGCATTTTTCTCTATGAGGAAGGAAGGCATCATTATAACACTCTGAATGTTCACCTTAAATACATGTACCATTTACAGTCATTTATTGGTTTAAAGAGATATTTTTGTGACTTAATTTTGATTAAATATTTCAAATATTTTGATATTGAGGAAGTGAACGTTATTCAGTCATGTCCGACTCTTTGTGACCCCATGGACTGTACAGTCCATAGAATTCTCCAGAATACTGGAGGGGGTAGCCTTTTGGGATCTTCCCAAATCTGGGATTGAACTCAGGTCTCCTGCACTGCAGGCAGATTCTTTACCAGCTGAGTCACATATCAGGAACATGGGTCAATTGTTTGTTTACTCATGCTCATGCTGTCGGTTAGTAGTGTCCAACTCCTTGCAGCCCTATGGAGGCGACCCTATGGACTGTAGCCTGCCAGGCTTCTCTGCCCATGGATTCTCCAGGCAAGAATACTGGAGTGGGTTGCAGTGTCTTCCTCTGGGGCATATTCCTGTCCCAGGGACTGAACCCATGTCTCCTGCATCTCCTGCATGGGCAGGCAGATTATTTATCAGTGAGCCACCTGGCAAGCCCCTATTTGCTTACTGCTACTTGATAAATTAATGGAGTTAAAAATATAACCCGAAATTTCAGAGTCTCAAGACTCAGTGCTCCATTTGAAAAGCAGTAAATAAACCAAAGACAGTCAATTCATTACAGTACGCATTTATCATACATTAGGTAATTTCATTTCGTTTTCAAATGTCAACACCTTTTAAGAAATTTTTAAAGTCAGTTTTATAACTGGTTTTGGGAGAAAGAGTCACAACACTTGACACTGTTCACTTGGATAATTATTTTGTATTATGAGAGTGAAGCAGTTTTAAAAGAAGTTGATCATCTGTCTCTAAATAGCACAGGATTTCTAATGTATTGATTCTCCATAACTGTGAGAAAAATAATAAAACTACCCCAGTAAGTGTCCTAATTTCTAGCACAACAACAACATTATGTTATTAAAACCTAATGTGACATTGTTCTAAGTGAAATGCCCTAACCATCCACCATCTTATTTTCAGTTCACTTCAGCATATTTCCACATTGTTTAATGAAATGTGTCCTGTCAGTGGCATACTTTTATTCCTAAATATAGACAGATATTTACCTTTTCCAGTAATCTGTTGATAACATCTGATACAATTTGGAGGCCAGAGCACATGGAAAGCATGACTTAATGTTGAAATGTTGTCTGTTGTAACAACTTTTTGCATTAGGATGCAGTGAATGACTTCGATTTATTGCTCACTTGCTATGTGTCAGGCAATGTAATAAATAATTCTAGCTGTTATAGCAGTCCAGCAAGGCAAGGATTGTGCCTGTTAACCCAGGCATTTGACCCTACTTTTTCATGACCAAAGTCAATTTTGATAAATTTGCATCAAGAAAAGGATAACACACAGGGGTGCACGCATACACACATATAGACACACACACACACACACAAATGCTGCACTCAAGAATTCAAAGTGGTTAGATTTCTAAATTTTTTTTTCACTGCATAGCACTGTTTATTGTAGAAATTATGCCCAAACATATGGACTTTAAAAACCAAAGATAATTGTCTAGTATACAGGATGCATCCTTTATATGTGCTTCCTACTGATTCTCAAAAATCCGCCAGTTCCTTTTATTTCGTCTCTCTTTCTAAGCCAAGTTTGCATAGTCCATTTAAGTGTCTAATTTGAAAAGAAGCCTGGGAATTTTTTCTCAGCCAGCCTGCCTTCTGAATGATAGACATCATCAAATGCAACTGACACTCATTTCTGATAAGAACCTACATTTTAGACAATTATTATCTCCTAAAAAGGTGTCCCTTTGTATGAGCTTTTTGGTGGCGTGTGTAATTGGGGTAGACCATCATTCTAACTAACTAATCTGAAAAACTGAGTCAATAGAAAAGGAAGCGATGATCCCATGACTCACAAGAAAGCAAATATTGGTGATCACTGTCTACCTTATCAATTTGAGTTGTGGATTTCCATAGCTAAAAGCATTAGCATTCACATGGAAATGTTTACTCCTCTCTAAACTGGCTACCTCCAAAAATAGGTTTTGATGGAGACAGGAGCATATTGTGAAAAATAAATTTCTTAAGGAATAACATTCTATGTTAAGGCAAATTATACTAGGTTAGGAGCAGTAGGAAATGGGAAAGAAAAAACAAAACAAAAAACCTGCAACTGAGATTAGCAGAAATTCTAAGGAATGGCTCATGCTTGGATGCTATCCCATAATAGACACAGCCTTATCTTTTACACAATTTTGAGCAAGGATGTCATTTAATTTACATGTACTATTTAATAATTTCCCAACAATAGAAATACAAAAATATAATATCATCCTTAAAACATCTTTTTCATTTTATCCTAAATAAAATTTTATTTAAGGAACTATTTTTAAATTAATAACCATTATAAATTAAGAATCCCTATGCAACCACAAGATACTGGAAATATTTTCATAGAGAATAAAATCAATCTAAAATTAGCAGTGGCCTCTTGACCTTGGCTTTGTAATTGCTTAATCCTTAGAAAAAAATCTATGAATCATGGCTCCATCTACATCATTTTAACTATGTCAGGATCAAATTCTCAGCACAAATTTTGCTCTCCTGCATTTATGTCCTTGATAATAATTACATGTGTTCCCACAAACTCATCCTCAATAGCTTTTGCTCATTTCTTAATTCCTCAGTGACAGAAAAAATTGAAGTTCAAAAATCTCCGGGAAGTCAAATGATAAGAGATGATGAGTGCTGTTATGTGTAAATCTGCTGAGAATTTCCTAAGTTATCTTGGAAATAAGAACAAGTCTGAATATCAAAAAATAGAGATAACTCCTACTTATAGAAAGCCTTTGGGGATACTCGACACTCTTGGTTCCTTCATGGTTCTGAAAACTACTTTAGAGACCTTTTCATGTTTTTATAAACTTCCCTCTCTCCTATCCAAGCAAACATGGCCATGGATGTAAACTGAATATTTAGATTCCAATCCTAGACATGTCTTTGAAAGGAAGAATGTCTTGCAAAAGTAACTTGATTCATGCTGTCATTCTGTGCAGAAATTACTTCTACCTCCCACCCATCAATCTCTGTATTTCTATGTGCCTACCCTGAAGTAGTCAGGCACCAAGAATGAGAGAGTAGAATTGAACAACAAGGCAGATATCCATCTTCCTCGTCTGCCCTCATTGAAGTTCAACCAGAACTGAGAGAAAAGACTGGAGAACTTTGACTCATGCAGAATTATTTGAACTTTTGAGTATTCAATTATGTCTTACAGGTGTTAAGAAATAACAAAATGGGGATTAAAGACCTGAAGAAAGATTTTCATTGTGTAAATTACAGGCACATTTTTTCCCTGTTTCTGTAAAGTTTTATTCTTTAAGACAAACTATTTGCCAAGTCAAAGTTAGATAGAAAGAATCAGAATAATTCCTATATAAATTACCTTTAAACAGAAGTATGTCTTTCAGTTGTTGTTGCTGTTTTTTTTTTCATTGACCTGATTTAAATTTCAAGTTTAATCTGTGTAGAGTCTCTTTGCACCTCCAGTTTGCAGATATTAGGTCAGCCAGCATAGGACTAATACACTAGTAAATGAAATGTAAGGTTTAGTAAGCATGACTTTGTAAACAAGATAGAAGTTATTGGTGTTGAAGCAGTTTAAAAAAGTACTCAGAGTTATAGAAAAAAATGTCATTCAGAAAATAAATGAATAGCATGTTCTAACCTCTCATTCTACAACTGCTGTTACCAAGAAAACAGTCAAATTTGAAATAAATCATCCTTTGACTAGCAAACTATTAAAGCTCAAAAATCATTGTTTTTAGAATTCAGCATTATTAGCTTCTTGACTCTCTGAACTGACCATATACTGACAAGTATACTTAAAGTATGGGAAAAAACATAATCTACAAGGAGAGATTACACAAGAAATTTAAATAAAACATACAAAACTAAAATATACAATAACTTATTTACAATATGTATACATGTTTAATTTTCTTCCCCAAATTTTGGCAAGATAAACATCAAATAGCAGTCTTCTGACCTCTATCTCTGCCTCCCAGTAGAACCTGACAATTCAGGAAAGTAATGATCTCTACTTTGAAAATCAGATTTGTTAGTAGGCCCCAATACTTGTTTATTGAGCACCATTTAACCCTATTAATGTAACAGTGCAAAAGGGGTGGAAGAAGTACATGAGTAAAATGGGGGCATCAGCAGTAAATACTCATTTTTTTCCCTTGAATTTGGGAGACAGATCTATTGAAACTTAGCAATGTATGTGAGAGAAATCATTTTATATGCATTTTTCAAAGTAATCCACACCCATTATTTTACTTGATTCTCTTAATAACACTGTGAATTAAGGAAGGTCTACCTATTTCTGCATTTGAAATTGGAAATCCAGGATTCAAAACATTTATTTTCCCCAAATCTCATGACTACTAAGTCATAGATGCAAAAGGAGAAGTCACCAGTTTCATCTGACTGTACGTTCAGGTCTTTTTCTTTTAAATCCTCTGACACCTGGAAAACATCTCCTTCCACAAGTTCGCCCTGACAGTATCAAAACTGGAAGTTGGACAGTTAGGTTGATAAACTCTTGGGCAATAAATAGTTCACTGAGTACTCAAAAAGACTATTGCCTACATGGATAGGAATGCAATACAGCATACAGATTTAAGTTACATTTAGCACAGTAAGAGAAGTTATCCATTTTACATCAATGTCTAGTATAATATGTACTTCATGCTATCTACAATGTAATGNTGAGTACTCAAAAAGACTATTGCCTACATGGATAGGAATGCAATACAGCATACAGATTTAAGTTACATTTAGCACAGTAAGAGAAGTTATCCATTTTACATCAATGTCTAGTATAATATGTACTTCATGCTATCTACAATGTAATGTTAAAAACAAACCTTGCATCTTTGAACATTGTTTATGCTCTCATGTTGTGGCTTCTCAGTCAATATGAATGATATTTATATTTTTTTTCCATTTTCATCTTCTATTTCACTCTTCCCATGAAATCTAGATCTGTTGTCAAAATCTGAAATGATAACAATCATATTATAACCAATGTTCTTCAGTAATTATAAACTGTAAGCACTGGCACCAGAGTCAGAATCATTATTTGAAAACAAAATTTGTAATATGCATGAAGTTACAAGAAATTCACCTGAGTGCTCAATAGTTATTTACAATTTAAATTTTCATTCCATTCAAATAAAATGAGAGCTAAAAGGCCCAAGACAGATAGGCACATTGTGAATCAGTCAATAGCCAGCCTCAGTGTTGCCAAAATCCCTCGGACTTTCACCATGAACTTCAATAAGAGCTCAATGACTGAAATCATTGTCCATTCTGCTCTAATAGTATCTGAAGAACTTCTGCTTCTGATTTCACTTTCTAAGAAAATGGATTTTTGTGGGTCATGTTGTCCCCGAGCCTCCATTTTCTTTTCAGTTTGTACAGCAAAAGAATCTTCCCTTTCTCTTATTTCTCTGGCAAAATGACAAAGAAAGACTCAGAGATATGCTTGTTGCAGTCCTGTAGAAGCTATTAGAACTCTCAAGTTGCCTCTGCTTTTTCTTTCTGTTGTTGCTATTAAAGAGTCCAGTACATCTAGGGGTGATATGGATTTCAAAGTCAGCCTGAGGATGTGGATAAATTATTCACTCATCTTAAAAAAGTACTTTACTTAAAATAACTCTAGGCAACTAAGAATTATGCTGTTCTTCTATGTTTGATTTGAAGTACAAGAAAAGGCTAACAGGTGCTTCCTGAATGTTCTTTGTATCGTCAATAGTATAGAATGTCATCACATGATTGATGAAACGTGGATACTGACTTGAGACTTGAGTGATATATTAAGAATGTGAGGCAGTCGGCTTTGTTCACCTTTATATGTCCTACGGATTTTTAGATACAGCCTTTTCAAGGATGGAAGGAGGCAGCAGTATTTCAAACAGAGCTCTGGCCTCAGATTCTGTCACAAATAAGTGTGACAGTGACCAAGAGGCCTAAACTCTTGGGGACTCAGTTTCCACATTTCTGTACTGAAGCAGCTGTTCCAATGTTATGACCTTAAAAACGCTTCCTCGGTGCTATAAAGAAAAGATGCCTCCTCTAGTCAGCAACTGGGTGCTTCCAAGAAACTGCTGAGAGAAATGACTGGTAGGATTTCCAATAGAGCATGTGTTTACCTGGATAATTGCCCCCCAGTTCAGGAACCGGAGGAGGAGTCTGGAGACTCATTCAGAATAATCAAGCTTTCTCTTCTGTGGAAGTCTACTTTACTTGTGACTTTTTCATAGTGTGAAATTTTATGTCAGAATGAAACTGTCCCAAATCACAGTGTGAGGTGGAGGGGAAGGTATGGAAGGAGCAGGTAGAAACGTATTCCTGACTGGATGAACTAATTAGAAGCACTACTACTCGGGAGGTGAGCGGAAGTCTTCCTCAGTTTAAAATGGTGATATCAGTTTCTATGCGGGGTGAGTTAGGAGAATCTGAAAGCCCAGCATCCTCCAGAATGGCCCCCCTTCCAGCCTGCCTTTATATTCCTATACAGCACATATTCCCCAGAGAGGCTTATTTCTTTGAGATCAAACAAGCGAAGTCTTGCCTCCACAAAGCTCTTAGTGGGAAAGCAAGGTTCCACATCAGTACCTTAGCAGTATATGCTCATTAAATATTTGTTGAATGAATGAATTAAAAAGAAATGAAGGAATGGGGCTCTTGTAGCTTTCCCTTGGGAAGTATACTGTCAGATTCAGTCATTTTAGCAGAGCCTGCTAAAGGGGAACTGGAATAGAAGTTATATTTCAGTGAGAAAGAGAGGGGTTGTTACTGGTGGTGGTCAAGTTCCATGGCTACATGTTGCTAACGACGACTGTATAAAGGGCTAGACCAAGAGGCTGCCACGGGAGGTGTGAGCACTGGACAGGAGGCAGAGTGAGGGCCACACCTGGGAGGCCTGACCACAGATGAACATCTAGCTTATTGACAGTATGACTGATTTTGTTTCAATCACCATTCTGTTTGGTTGTGGCATTCAGATGTCATTTGTTTGTTTGTTTTTTTTAACTAGACTTTGAATTCAAATGAAGTACTCAGTTGCAGGAATTGCATTTTAACAGGGTTGGCATCTCAGGGAAAACTGACCCTATATCCATTAAGATGCCAAAAGCCACAGAGACAAGGCTGACCCTTTTGAAGTGAAAGCAGAAGCAGCCTGTCAGCATTAGATGTGGAGATCCTAAAGGGTATGTACATTCATACTACATTATACTCGAGCCATGTTGGAAATAAAAGGCATGCCATTTTTAAGAGGACCTCTATCCCAATGATATGATGTCATAAAACATCTCTTTCTGTCCTGTAGATCAGTCATCATTTACAGAAATTAGCCATGGACAAAGGAGCCTGGTAGGCTGCAGCCCATTTGGTCGCTGAGTCGGGCACAACTGAGCAAGTTCACTTTCACTTTTCACTTTCATGCATTGGAGAAGGAAATGGCAACCCACTCCAGTGTTCTTGCCTGGAGAATCCCCGGGACAGGGGAGCCTAGTGAGCTGCCATCTATGGGGTCGCACAGAGTCGGACACGACTGAAGCGACTTAGCAGCAGCAGCAGCAGGAGCAAGGACACAGGGAGGAAAATATAGGAAATTGAATGGGAAGAGGACAGAGAGAAAGCAGACAAATGAGAAGAGTCATTCTCTGTAAACCTCACAGCACACTCCTGCCACCAGGGCTGTGTCTTTGCACACTTGGCATTTGTGAGTTGACTAACACTGCTATAGTGTATCTGTTATGACTTAACTGACATGTTGCTGCCAATTACAGCTAGAGCCCTGTAGTGGGTTACAAATACAAATAACATTTAAGATAATTTCTTTCCTTTATACCTGGAGGAATTGTGAACTCAACAGCAGGTTTTCCCTTTACTCTAAAAGCATTCATCCTGCTAACTGAGTAAAATAGCTGTTTTTCAGTTCATGCTGAGTTTTAAATGTAGTATGTTATAAGATGTTTATTCTCTCACCGATTAGCTTCCATTATCATTAATGGGAGTTGCCTGAACAAGTGCTCCGTGAAGAAGTGAAAATATTATCTTCTTAGGCTGCTTTTTAGGGAGATGCTTTCTTTCAGTGAATTCTTTTCTTTACCTCAGCTCTCCTAAGTGTGACATCCTTTATTGGCCTGTCAGGTTTTGTTTTGTTTTGTTTTTCTGTAGTATTGGCAGAGAGCACAGAGAGAGCCATTGCAAAAACGATTATAATAAAGGACATAGAGATAATAAAGGAGAGATGGAAGAGAAGATGGAAGCATGGATAATTCAGCAGTCTTCCCCGAGTGCACAGCCAGCCTCACACAGAGCTGGAATTAGAAGCTGCCTCTGCAGAAGAATGTTTTAGGATTACAAGGTACCAGTCTTCTCATCCGCCACCCCATTACCAATTCTCATGGGTCCTGCCTGTTCTCTTGCTTTTGGCGGGAATGATACTAAAATTGGAGTTACTTTACTTTCTTTTTTAAAGTTTAAATATTTTATAAAAAGCAAAGTATATTATTATCAGCTGATTTAGTAAGGTAGACAGTGAGTAGGATTACTATTCCCATTTTACAAATTGAGAAAAATGAAGTAAACACAACATTCAATGCCATTTCAGAAATTGGCCAGAGATGATTATCTCTTAGCAGGATGATCAGAAACAAAATGGTTAGAATTATCCCCATCACTTCATTGCCTATTTTGGTTGAAACAGAGAGACCCGCAAGCTGTAGCCAAATGAAAGCAACAGAATGAATAATACTCAGTTGGTCAGACCTCACTGCAAGCTGATGTATCTGCAGATTTGCCAAATGGTATTTGACTGTACTTGATTCCATTTCATGTTAAGAAACAGGAAATGGTTTTGCAACCAAGGACTTTGTAGTCAACCACAGGAAGCGCCACTGTTTGTATTCACACATGCTCATCAGGCTCTCCAGGGAGCTGTTTCAGGATAAAACATGCCTTGATAACTCTCTGCCTCTAGAGTATGAACAATTTGCCTTTATGTTTGTGGAATCTCCCTATTAGTCTGAGAGAAAGCAAATTCTGAGGAAGGAAGCAAAGTCATGTCACTTTCCTATGGACTTTCCCAGACATGAATGGAGTTGGAAAGACAACCTTGAAATAGCACTTCTCAAATGGAAATGCCTCAATTTAGAATATTAAATTGGGGTGTTATAATCAGCAGCAGACCAGCTCTAAGGAAGAGTAGTGTTGTGTTGAAATCCCACAAGGAGCAAAGAATAAAGATAATTTGCAATTATTTATTGTAGAGAACTAAAGATTGATAAATGCCAATCAATATTCAAGTACAATAAAAGGTTTTCTATTCATTCAGAAATTTTAATAAGCTGGCAGGACTCTAATAAAGTTATTCTTTATGCTATGTTCAAGTGAAAGACTCTAGGAAAGAAATATTTGAATGATTTCCACTATCAGTGGGCATATAAAAATTTCTTCTAAAATAAATCTATATAATTATGAACCATTCCTATCTATCAGAAGTAGATCCCCAAGAACCCCTAGTAGTGAAAATCTCAGCACATAGCTTCCTATCTCATCAGTTCCTTTTTTTGTTCATATATATTTACTCATTCATTGATCAGTTTTGCCAAGCCCTGAACTAGGTATTGGAGATATAAAATTGAATCACACAAGGTATGTGGAGAAAATTTGAAATTGAATTCTATCTGGTGATAAGATTGTACCTGCGAATCAGGGCTTTTTATGGAATAGAACTCATCAGATTTTCTCAGTGCACAGGAAGACACACCATCACATTTATTTCATTGGGAGTTAGCTTTCACACTTAAAAAAATGGCCACAGAATACTATTGTAAAAGCTGCATGACTTCTCTTTAGCTAAACTAGGAGAGGTCTAGATTTTTTAAGGCACTCTTGCTTTTCCTCTTATCAAACTGTGTTTGTGCTATAAAGGATAGATAGCAGTGTCTAATCACCGTGGCCTGTAATCTGTGTATCCATTCATTCATTCATCTTATATTCATTAGATGTTTATTATGTGCCAGGCACTCACTGTACTCAGGTACTGAAGAAATGAAGACGAGTGGAACAAAATCCTTGCCCTCAAGTAGCCTCTGGAGTTAAAGCACCTCCAAGAGGATGTCTGATAACCAAGAGACAGAATGAGAGTACTGGGTACGGAGCATTTCTCTTTGACCTTTTTCAGGCATCAAAACAACTCAGGTTGACACAAGATACAAGAATCCCAATGAGCAAGAGATTCCAAGAAAATGGACTGCAATCACTCTCTACCCTCAAGGGAAATAAAAATCTTATATAAGTATGTGCAAATCCTAGAATGTAGCATTTCCTTATAATCCTATATATGTGAATTATGATAAGCTCCAAATGTATTAAAATTTCAGTTTTACTACACTGAAAGAATTGTTTATTGGGTATAAAGGACTAATTGTGAAAGAATTTTAAAATCCACACTTTTTACACCTCATCTTACCTATTCCTGCCATTAGCCATCCCTCTCAACACCTTATCCTTTTGTCTGTCATTTTTTAAATCTCTGCTTTGCCTTTACAACTGGGTGTAGGTTCCTTGACTGTGTGGCTCCTGTACCTACGGCAGTATATTCTGGGCACTGGGTACTCAATGTGCTGTTTCTGCTACTGCAGCTGCTGATGAGGTTGATAAATTAACATCTCAATCCATCTTTAAATAGAGAAATGGCCTGCATCTGTTGGGGATGATTTTAGACCATCCTGTAGCACAAAGATTAGATCACTCAGCAAAGGAAAATGATTCTCATAGTACTTATTGACTGAAGGGAGATGTTTAAAGAGACGGGCTGAAATTAAGTACAGGAGAAAAGGAGATTCTAGCAGCTTTTTACACCCACATTATATGCTCAGAGAATGGTGTGAATGTCAGATGGGGAGTAGGGGGGGCATCCTCAATGTTGCAAATTGTCCTTCTCTCCCTTAATAAAAGTTTATTATGCAGATTGCTTAGGGGAAAACTGGAGCTCTTCTGGGTCATCTCCTCTTGTGACTTACTGACCTTGATAAGCGGCTCATACCCTCACGGGCTTTTTCGTTTAATGTGCTTCGGGTGGGAATTACTGGTATTTTGTTATTACTCCCTACAGAGTTAGCCTACTTTCCTGCTGAGCTGGAGAGGATTCAAAAATTAGTTTTGGCCACAAGTACACACCAAAGAGTAAAGAGTAGCAAAGGACCCAAGAGGCAGTAACTGGAGTTCAGAGAATTAACTCAATTATATCTTTTAGAGTAAATACAATATGTCCTTCTGCTACTGTTATTGAACCATACTTGGATCCCTTCACCCATGCACAGTAAAGCCAATTTGCTGATGCTGTGTTTTGGTAAAGGAAAGTATAGTGTTTGTTGTAGGTACTAAGCAAGGGGTATGGGACAACTCATCTCAAAAATCCACACTCCTCAGTGGCTTTTACAGAAGAGTTTTTAAGGGCAGGATGAGGGAGGGGAGTCTCAGAGTGTGTGATCAGCTTGTGTACAAGCCTCTGATTGGTCGATGGTGGGGTGACAGGGCAGTGTGGCAGAGGTTATTATCAATTCTCTGGCTCCAGCTAATCTTGTGGCCATGCACTCATAGTCATTATGTAGCTAACTTCTTATGCTTAGCGGGGGGTTTAACATCCATAGAACAATTTGGGAATGAACATTAGATACTGTCATCGATGGACTTCAGGGAGGAACTGAAGATTCTGTGACGGCCACACGACTGATCTACTATGTACATTGTTACCAATTTTCCTGGCACCATCGCTGCTTTTGTCACTACATGTTCATATCCTTTCAATCATTAATTCTTGAGCCAGGCTTTTGTGATTTGTGGGAGGCCCAGGAGACTACGGGTTTTCTACAAACAATAGGCAGGCAGAGACCATAGCAGGAGGGGCGGGAAGGGTCTGTCTCCAGAAGGCTCCTTAGGGTCCTGCTCAATGACAGTAATCCTGGCCAGTTTCACATCTCCAGTATCAGTCAGAGCCATGGTTCTCAAACATTAACTGGCACTGATATCATCTGAAGGGTTTACAAAAGACTGCTGGCATTTATCTCCAGAGCTCCTGGTTTAGTAGTTCTGGAATGACGCCAAGAATTTACGTTTCTGATATTCCCAGGAGATGCTAAAGCTTCGAGTCTTGAGACACACTGAGAAACCCCCTGTGATACAGAAAGAAGAGAAGACATTCTCATAGATCTTTGGAGTTAGACACAGAATGAAACCTAGCTGTGCTTCTTACATGACATGTTTTACCCTCTCTTCTTCATGGAAGAAGACTTTCTTCATTTCTCCTAATCTCTTTCCTCCATTTATTTACATAATTAAAGGCAACAGTGGACCTAAGAAGGAAACACCAGGAATCTACAAAGTCCTGATTGATCCCACACCTAAATATATGATGTTTTTCTTTGATTATAATATGAATTTAAATGCAAATGTGTTCCAGGGAACCACAGTGTTGTACAGCTACCCAGAGCTACGCAGGTCCTTTATCCTCCTATTCTCTCACAGGGACAATGATGCCACACATTCCAGGTGTCTGCTGACCCCTGGTGGTTGGTGATGCCATCCCCTATTTCTACACTGATTTTTAGAAAATAAACTAGGGGAGGATTATGGTTCAGGGTCATGATATACCATAATAACATTGACCAATCATTTTCAATTTGGGGAAAAAACATGGACAGTTTTATTTTTTTTCCCTGCTTTATATTTTCTTAGTAGAAAGTAACAATGATTGGCAAAATATTCTACTCCATGAAAATCAAATCTGTCAGGTCAACATCTTACAAATTCAAGACAGTGAGCTTTCTACAAAATCCAACTGTTTGCTCAGGATTTAGCTTCTGAAACTGTAGAGATTAAAATCTGAGTGTAAAGGAGGCTTTGTGTGGTTTCAAAGAAATGTAATTTAAAGGCAAATTTAAAGAGGTATACAATGTAAATCAAATGTGAAGATAATGACACTTGTTTCAGGGGACATTTAAGTTGGATTGTTTCCAACTGAGTTGCTCAATATCTTGAAATATGAGCATATCTGCTAGAAAATTTACCACGTTTAGTACATAGTTGTTAAGTGAGTGTACCCATAAACAAAATAAAGAGATGTTTTTTCTTTAGATAAAGAAAATAGCTTAAAATGCATATAAAATACCATATTGTTAGCATTAAAGAATTATAACTTGTAATGTTTTAAAGGGTGGAGTTTAAAACTGAAAAGGAGATCATTGGAAATGATTGACGCTTGAGCAGTTCTTAAATTCAAGGCAGACTTGAATAGACACATGAATTACATGTGTGCTTAATCATTCGGTCATGTCCGACTCTTTGGGACCCCATGGACTGGAGCCTGCCAGGTCTTCTGTTCATAGGATTTTCCAGGCAAGAACACCAGAGTGGGTAGCTGTTCCCTTCTCCAGGGGATCTTCCCAACCTAGGGATCGAACCTGGATCTCCTGCACTGCACGCAGACTTTACAATCTGAGCCTCCAGACAAGCCCCATGTGAAGTACAAGAGAGTGCTGACTCCTTATACAAATGCTTTATACCATCATCTTGTATGTGACTTTAAAGAGATCAATATTAAGAAGAAAATATAGTAAATCCTCTACATACAAACCAGTTTCATTGTGAGAGGGAGTTTGAAAGTCAAATTTAAGTTCTACAAATTTAGCCCAGGGACCCAACTAACACAATTGACTATTTAGTCTCTCAGTTCAGTCAGTTAGCCATGTCCAATTCTTTAGAACCCCATGGACTGCAGCATGCCAGGCCTCCCTGTCCATCACCAACTCCCAGAGTTTACCTAAAGTCATGTCCATTGAGTCAGTGATGTCATCCAACCATCTCATCCTCTGTCTTCCCCTTCTCCTCCTGCCTTCAATCTTTCCCAGTATCAGGGACTTTTCACATGAGTCAGCTCTTTGCATCAGGTGGCCAAAGTGTTGGAGTTTCAGCTCCAACATCAGCCCTTCCAATGAATATTCAGGACTGGTTTCCTTTAGGATAGACTGGTTTGATCTCCTTGTAGTCCAAGGGACTCTCAAGAGTCTTCTCCACCACCACAGTTCAAAAGCATCAATTCTTCAGCGCTCAGCTTTCTTTATAGTCCAACTCTTACATCCATACATGACTACTGGAAAAACCATAGCCTTGACTAGATGGACCTTTATTGGCAAAGTAATGTCTCTGCTTTTGAATATGCTGTCTAGGTTGATCATAGCTTTCCTTCCAAGGAGTAAGTGACTTTAATTTCATGGCTNTTTAAAAAGCTGTCTTTTAGAAAATTCTTTCTACCGGGCCTCTCTCAATGTACAAATAAGCAAGCAGGCTGAGAAATCAAGATCATTAGTTTAATATCCCTGTGCCTGAAATTTTCTACATGATGTGTTTTTCTCAATATCTCATATTTGAAATGTTGAATAATTTCTCAAATATGTTAAAGCCATAAATGTTAAAAGGATCATTGGATAATTATTGTCCAACTTACCGATTTTTAATGGAGAAGAAAGTGGATCAGAGCAGCTGTATATGACCTGCCCAATGCTACAAAAATAATAGGACACACTGTGGTCAGTTATTACACTAAATGTTGATTAACCTGTAAACCAGCCATAGTGGTGGTGGTGGTTTGGTGGTTAAGTTGCTGAGTCATGTCATGGACTGTAGCCCACCAGACTCCTCTATCCATGGGATTCTCCAGGCAAAAATACTGGTGTAGGTTGCCATTTCCTTCTCCAAGGGATCTTCTAGACCCAGCAATCTAACCAGGGTCTCCTGCACTGCAGGCAGATTCTTTGCCAACTGAGCTACTAGGGAAACCAGCCACTGACATTGATTTTGACATTGAAGTCGCTCAGTCATATCCGACTCTTTGCAACCCCATGGACTGTAGCCTACCAGGTGGCTCCTCCGTCCGTGGAATTTGCCAGGCAAGAGTACTGGAGTGGGTTGGCATTAGCCATAAGTACTGTCAAATTGCAGCAGCTTTACAAAGAGTAAAACTGATGAACAAACACACCAGGACCTCCCTGATGGTCTGGAGGTTAAAACTTCACCTTCCAATGCAAGGGGTGTGAGTTTGATCCCTATTCGGGGAGCTAAGATTCCACATGCTTTGTGGCCAAAACAACAAAATATAAATCAGAAGCAGTATTGTAACAAACTCAGTAAAAGCTTTTAAAAAGTTCCACATCAAAAAAATCTTTAAAATTAAATAAACAGAAATATACCAACATGCTTGTGCACAAATGATTAATCTTTCAAAACAATTACTTTAAGAGGATATACAAACATTCCAATGATTGCAAAAAAAAAAAAAAAAGAGCTTTGGAGACCTCATTTAGAGCCAGATCTTCCAACATTTACACATTTGTTTAGTTATTTCTTAACAGTGATTGAGAGCCTACTACACACTGAGTATCTCAAATAAAGAGATAAAAGCCACTATGTCCTTGTTCTTAAGGATAGCAGAAGTAAAGATGGACACAAGGAGAGCTGAGTAGGAAACACTGTCAATAAAACTGGAAGATTGATAGGATTCAAGGCACACAAGAAAGGTGGAAAGAGTGAAGGTGAGTAATAACTTGCATTCACTGTATCAGGCACTGATTCAAGGATTTATGAAAATTAATCCTCCAGCCAACATATGAAATATAACTGTTTTCATCTTCATTTTACAGCTGAGGAAACCAAGACTCAGATATAATGAACTTGGAATTTCCCAAAGTCACAGAGCTGGAGTATGAACCCAGGCAGTTCAGCTATAGAGCCCACAATTTTCGTTACTAAACTTTTACACAATGGTTTTGATGGCTTAAGTAGCTAAGCAGATGGAAGTATTTCTAAAGTATACTAGGTGTGAAGAAGTCCAAACAGGATTATGAGGAAGGGAGAAAGATGATGGTGGGTTTTGTTTTTTTTTTTCCCCCAAGTTTCGACAGATTCAGGAAACTGTTATTGAGTCAGGCATTTTTACACAGTGGTCAGGGCTGAGTTTTTCTCTAGGAGTTATCAACGCAAAGGTAGCCACCTGATGGCCAGCGTTGTTCAGACAGGTTATACTGAGTGATAAATGAAGTTCTCTGAAGTTCAAACACCCACATTTAAGGAAACAGAGCAGAAAATAAACTAGCAAAATTGAATGAGATGGAAACGTTAGAAAGAAAAAGAATAAAACATGAGAATACTGTATTAAAAATTTAAAGATTAGAACATGTTCCACAGTGTCAGCTTCAAAGGCAAGTCAAGGAGCTGAAGGATGAAAATATAGCTACTGAAATCGAAAACAGGAGGTATTGAGCAAAAGAGTGAAAAAACTGTTGTGTTGCATGTTGAACCATGAGTTTGCAGTGGTCAGGAATTAGTTGTGAGATGGACTTCTTGTTGAAAAATATTTATTGTGAAGAGGAGAAATAGTTAGGGTTCAGGGAAGGAAAAATGGATTTTCCCCCTGAATAATAATGTCTTGATTTTTATATAAAAAGATGTAAGTTGTTCTCTCACATTAAAAAACAGGCTTTTAATTATGTTCAAAATAAAACAGTCTCTTAAAGAAGTATTATTTGGCATCATTTGAGACATTAAAAAAATAAATTGCAAACTCTAAGATTAATGCCATAAAGCAGATAAATTTTACAAATGTACATAGCAGAAACTGCACTAAAGATCTGTCATGAGCAAATACAGGCAGAATCAGAAATGATATGAGGAATAAAAGTAAAGATGTCAAATTATTTGAAGATAATGAAAGATACTATATGCCAGTAATAGAGTCCATGAGATAGAGTTCCATTGTGAAAATGTATTTGGGAGCTATACTAATATTCAGGAAAAAACTTCAGCCTATCAGCAACATGAAAAAATCTGAAAGTCAGCCAGTATGAAGTGTGTATATTCTTAGTTTACCTGAAACCCCATTCTAGCTCTTTATTATTCACCAGTGTTAGAGGTTCTAATATTACAAGTGGTTCTCTAAAATAGAACCCTAGCATGTCTGTTAGAGGAAAGCTCAACATAATTATTTTCCCTGGTACTCAAAGAAGTATCCTTTATGAGGAAATGCTGTCTCTTAAAAGTTAAAAACTGGTACGTGAACCTATTTCTAGGGCAAGAAAAGAGACATAGACATAGAGAGTGGGCATGTGGACACAGGGTCAGAAGGAGAGGGAAGGACAACTTGGGAAAGAATCATTGATCGATACACACTACTGTAAGTAAAATACAGCTAGTGGGAACCTGCAGTGTACCGCCAGCAGCTCAGCTCGCTGCTCTGTGATAACCTAGACGGCTGAGAGAGAGTGGGGGGTGGGAGGGATGTCCAGGAGAGAGGGGGTATGTTTACATACAGCTGATGCCCTTCATTGTACAGCAGAAACTAACACAGCAAATGTTCTTGAAGGATATGCACTTAATAAACTTAAAAATAATTTAGAAGAAAAATACTTAAGTAGTGACAGGCTTTTCTCTTGACAGAAAAGCCTTTCCTCTTGAATTTCCTGCCTCAGATTACAACACTGTTCCCTCAATTGCCCAGCATGTGAGACATCTTTCTCTACTCTATTTCCTTGTCACCCGCATCAATCACTAAATCCTTTCCATTCTATTCCCTTTTTATAGGCTACATCAATCTATCATCTGTTACTCCAGTGTCCCTACTTAGACTTGAATTATCACTTTTTAAGCCTTCAAACTGGTCATACTGCCTTCATTTCTGCTCCTTCCCAATCCATCCTCCGCATAGGCAGTGATCATTTTAAATGTAAATGTAATTTCTTAGTGTCTTGCCATCACCAAAAGATTGAAATCCGAATTTGTCAGCATGATATACAAAACTTTAATGATCTGATTCATGTTTTCTTATACCTCTACATTCAGGCCACACTTAACCACTTGTACTCTTTCAGATGGTCCAGACATACTCCTAACTCCAGGCCTTTGTAGAAACTCTTCCCTCTGCCTGGAATTCCTTATCTGTAGCCTTCCCACTTCTTTACCTGGCTAACCCTCTACCCTTCCATCTGTCTACATAGCTGTGTTCCCTTTCAGGAATCCACCCCCTCCCCCTTATCTCCCAAAGGTGAATTAAGTATCTCTTACATACTCTCCATGCAGCCCATAATTAGCTCCTTGGAACATTTATGAAACCACATTAAAATTGCCTGTTTATATATTTATGTTTCTACTTGTACCTAACTTAAGGATAGACAGCATGTCTTCTATACTTTTAGATGTATATTACCAGGAAAAAAGTGAGTAAAAGAAAATTTTCTACAACCTTCATTTCTGTGTATACTATACAAAAATATGTGAACAAGTAACTTTCTCTCTGTAAGCCTCTGTTTTGCTTAGCCATAAAAGCACAGGGTCACTGAAAAGATCAAAAGGGATACTTAAGAGAGAATTCATTAATAATAATAAGGCAGATATCTAATATGTGCTATATTGTTGCATTTTTTTGTTGTTGTTCTTGTTAATGGTCCTTTGTGAAACTGATGCCATGGATACAGCTGCTTTTATGGATCGCCTTGAGACAGCACTCTATATTCTTCTCCATGTTCCAGATCTGGGCTCTCCCGTCCACATTTTGACAGCCCATCCATCAAAGGATTCCTTGGAGAAAACCACAACAGTAGCCCATGGATTAATAACTGGTTACTAAGAGTTTGCATCAATAAATTAGAGCTGTTTGATTAATAAAGATGTTATTCAACAAGGATATAAATGTGTATACTTCTGCCATACAGTTCTTAATAGAGTATAATAGAATTAGCTTTAACCTCAAAACTCATGAGAATTAATTTAACTCTTTGGGGTTTTTTCTATAGAATAACTTGTGGTTGGAATTTTTAACTCAGGAGGCTTTACATGCATTTAGGAAAACATGTAAAAATCAAAGGAACAAATGTATTTTTTATAAAGCATGAGAAATGTCAAGCTTATCTCTGGTAGTCCTTAGGTATTGTATAAGGCCTAAATCATCTGATTCTCAATTTTCAGTGTCTAATTATTACCTAACCTAAGATTTATAATTAAATATATAATTAATACTCCTACTGCTAGAAATTCTGATTCAGTACTGTAGTTCAGGGCTGAGGAATTTGCATTTTAATGAGAACCTCAGATGATTTTGATACAGGTTTTAATCAGTTCATCCTTTAGAATCCTCTCTACAAAATGTGCCCAACTTCGTTCTTATTTTTAATCGTACTTAATATATTATTGAACATGCCTGTTCACGCAGAGTGATGTTTGTAGATGCTTGCAGTGGGGGTGAGTTCTCATTCTCATTTTCAAGATTCGTATTCACTCATGCTCAGTTAAATTCTAATACCAGGTGGTTCAGTGGTAAAGATGGAGAAGGCAATGACACCCCACTCCAGTACTCTTGCCTGGAAAATCCCATGGACGGAGGAGCCTGGTGGGCTGCAGTCCATGGGGTCACAAAGAGTCGGACACGGCTGAGCGAATTCACTCTCACTTTTCATTTTCATGCCTTGGAGAAGGAAATGGCAACCCACTCCAGTGTTCTTGCCTGGAGAATCCCAGGGACAGGGGAGCCTGGTCTATGGGGTCGCACAGAGTCAGCCATGACTGAAGCAACTTAGCAGCAGCAATGGTAAAGAATCTACCTGCCAATGAAGGAGCCACAGGAGAGGCAAGTTCAAGCCCTGGTTCAGGAAGATCCCCTGAAGTAGGAAATGGCAACCCACTACAGTATTCTTGCCAGGATAATCTCATGGACAGAGGAGCATGGTGGGCTATAGTCCATACGGTCACAAAGAGTAGGATGAAATCAAGCTCTCATACAGGATAAATAATGCATTTTTCTTATATTTTAATGGAATGCTATATATCATAACTATTATCATGTGACTATTATCCTGTTACTGGGATTGTATTAAAAAAAAAATAGAATGGAAAGACCTGAACTGAACGCAAGAAGATCTGCCTTGTCACTGCTTCTGTGAGCTTAGACAAGGCAACTCATGGCTATAGATTTCAAAGTCTATATCTGAGCAAAGAGTTTCTACTAAATGCTCTTGGAAATGCTTTACAGATTGAAAGCTATAACATTCTCATTTTAATTTACAAGTGAAAAATGTTTATATCTCACAATAGCTCTTAATCTGAGTTGAGTGAGGAATAAATATGGGATATTTTCAAAAGCATCATGGCATTATGTATCTTATGTTTCACTTATAGTCTACCCATCACAGAAAAGAAGGAATAAGACTTAATAAAAATAGACATTCTAGGACTGTAACAGCCCCTCTGGTTGCCTCTTCAGTAAAGGGACTGGTGGCAAGGCCATATTGAATATCCATCCAATGAATAAAATTATCAGCTCATGATATACTTGTGGTGACAGCTTTTCTGTGAAGAGCCTATTTAGGATCCAGTAAGTTTTAACGCAGTTGGTTTAGGGACTTTTGTTTGTAAGACTCTTTCTGCTTAGATGTGAAGTCATGGGTGATTTTCTAGACACGAATGAGAGTTCCTGAGATTCCATAATTTTTAAGATGAAATGCATGCTTGTCTGTTAAATCAGGGGGAAAAAGAGGCCTGGGATTCTCTTCTTATAGTGTTCCTTTTTTGAATAATAAAAATATGACTCTGTATTCTCACAGAATACTTGAGAAGGAATTTGCAAGACTGCTTCTGTTCTGTTTAGAAAATCAAACTCTGCATTGTTGACAAATATTTTTAATTTTCAGAAGTTCTGTCAAGGTGAGCGTGATCAGTCAATTTTCCAGTAATCCACAAGGATTACAGAATTATTCTCTAATTCCTAAGTATACAAGCCATCCTATTCATCAAAGGAAACTTAAGGGTCTTAATATTGAGGGCTCCCAGACCATAAGAGTTGTATCCAGGGGAAAGCTGATGGTTGTCATGGACAGAAAGAGCCCCTGGAAACTTTTAATACTAAAAAGGTTGCTTTTGCTCAGGAATAAATGTAACTTTTTTTTCCCTCTTACTGACATGTGTATGCTGAGGATACCACTTGGGCATTTGTATTCATCTACTCTGAAATAGCAGAACACTGTATGACTGAGAGGAAAGGGAAAGAATTAATTGGGAAAAGACACATTGTTTTCCTTATTGTCGCAAGTTACCTGGTATAATGTAACCTAGAAATTTATATGTCTTTTAGATATTTCTGTCATTTCTTTAGCAAGAATTTCTATTACTATTTTATAAGACCTCCTGAGGCTCAGGGACATTTAACAAATCAATGGAACAGAATATATACATACACACACACACATATATAAACACATAAAATTGCAGTTTCCAAACTTCATTTCCATATATATTTTTTTGTTCTTAAGACATTGCTCCTTCTTAATGTTTAAGTTATTCATCTTTTTCCCACATGATTTTCATAAAGAACTTTATGCAAATTTAAATACATTTACATTTATGCCTAAACCTCTAGCACTGGGCTAAAATGTTGGCTCATTTATGAAGCTTATATTTTACTAATGAGTGCCTCGAAAAGCACTAAACAATTTGTTTGTGTATAAGCCTGTTTTGCATTTTTAGAAACAGGAAATTCTTTTTCATCAGTGCATCTATTATCCGACATGTCTCTGAGGAAAAAAATCCTATAAAATAATACCCATGTTCTTGTTTTTGTTGTGCTGCTTGTCTATGTTCAAAAACCATTGGAACCAACCCTTTTATTATCTCTTCAGCAGTCACAGTGATTGCTATCTTTTTACATAGAGTATGAAGGTTCTTCTTTATAAAAAGCTCTGTAATAGATATAACCATAGTCTGATCTGTGAACAGCCATATATAATTGCATATACTTAATGTAATTCCTTAGTAATCCAAAATTTCAATAGAAATGATATCCAGTTTATCTACTCAATACAAACGACTGCCTCAGATAGAGATGTTTTGAAATCCATGTATCTTTCATCTGAAAAAAATAGCCAGAGATCTAAGAAGAAAATAAATCTGTCACAATTTTGAGCTCAGAAGCTGATTTTCTTTCAGGTACACTTACAAAGCTTGAGCTCCAGTTTTCTACTCTAGATGGGAATATGGTAGAGTCCTCCCAGAATTTCAGCTACCATGGTGAGGACATCCCATAAACTTCTGCAATCCCCTGTCTTTATATGCAGATATTTTCAGAGAAACACCAACACTGAAAACGAGTAAATGCTTTTCTCCTCTCAGTATAAAGTATCACTTATAATTGCTTCTTGACACAATAATTATGCAGTATAACATTTTCATTAAGATTTACATTGCTGCCTGCAAAGCTGGTTGCAGATATTAAATCTTGCACACCGACATCATGTGTGCCATCACACTTATAAAGAAAACCAATGCTTAGGGAATCAAATTAGATATCTATAGGTCAGATCACAATCTGTAGGATCAAACCAGGTTAGCACTCATTTCTTTCATCTTTCCAGTTACACACAAGTTGCATCACTGATGCATGTAGTGCTCCTGGATTTAACAAATGGGATTAATTCAGCATTTCCCTATGTATGTTCTTGGTAATAAACCTACATAAAAAATGGTTGATACAGATCAGTTTCCAATTTAATGCATTGCAAAAATATCCAGGAACATTTACATAAGCCTTTCCAACATAAGTGGAGGAGCTAAGTTTAATGACTTTGAGGCAGAAAGCAAATAAACCCTTTTCTAACCCTGAAGATTAATACTGTAGAAAATTCAGTGGGGTTACATGAAGATTGCTCTGTATTAAACTAAAAATCCAAGACTTTAAGTTCCATAACTACTTTGTGATGAATTAAAAATCATTTGACTCTAGAACTACTGAGTTTCTAAAGAGACTGACCAGATTCCAATTCATACTTAGCAAAATGTAAATTCCCATTATTAGGATAAAGACTAATCAAGAGAAAAGTCTTATTGAACCTCAGATAATTCAAATGAGTGTAAAGGAATTAGAAATTAAGTGATTACAATTTCTCTCAAAACACATTTGTATCTTTGGGGCAAGTAAAAAAAGTGAAAGTTAAAGTCGCTTAGTCCTGTCCAACTCTATGCGATCCTCATGGACTATACAGTTCATGGAATTCTCTAGGCCAAAATACTGGAGTGAGTAGCCTTCTCTTCTCCCGGGGATCTTCCCAACTCAGGGATCAAACATAGGTCTCCTGCATTGCGAGCAGATTCTTTACCAACTGAGCTAGCCAAGAAGCCCACTTTTGGGTAAAGGTTTTCTTAAAACCAAATCCCAAGACTTCCAAAGAGTTACTTAAGAAATATGACAGATGTCCAATCATGGAACTCTGGCTTTAAAGTACAATTAACAATTAAGGTTAGAACACCTAGAATGAGTGTTGTGTGATGAATTAGCACTTGAATTCTGTGCCAGGCCATCTGATCTCTAACGTTCCTTTATTTTTTATCTTCAAGTTACTAAGCTTCTCTGTGTCCTCAAGCCCCTTAACAATAAAATGGCAACAATGAGAATATCTACCTCTTGAAGCTGTTATGAAGATATTAATATATTGTGTTAGTCACTCAGTCGAGTCCAACTCTTTGTGACCCCATGGACTGTAATCTGCTGGGCTCCTCTGTCTGTGAAATTCCCCAGGCAAGAACAGTGGAGTGGGTTGCCATTCCCTTCTCCAGGAAACCTTCCCAACCCAGGGATCGAACCCAGGTATCCTGCATTGCAGGTGGATTCTTTACCGTCTGAGCTATGAAACAAGTTAATTTAGTAAGTGCTGCGTAAATATTTGCTACGTTAAAGATCATTTGGGTTGTTATGAATGATTTGATATTTTGGAATTGATTATTCATCCAATATGTTATAAAGGCAGGGCATGTCTGGTTTTTCTTAATTTTTTGTGTCCCCTGTCACTTCCTGGATAAATGCTCCATAACTTTGGCTGAATGAATGAGTGTATCTTTCACTTCTGGTCACTCTATTTCTCACTAGCACCACTAAAAGATAAAAAGAGCAAGTAATAGGAATAGAGTGAAAAAACAAAATGTTAATTTGCAGGCATAGTTCTGACTTCAAGTTGATCCAGGATGACATCTGTATTCAGTTCAGTTCAGTTCAGTTGCTCAGTCGTGTCCGACTCTTTGCGACCCCATGAATCGCAGCACGCCAGGCCTCCCTGTGCATCACCAACTCCCGGGAGTTCACTCAGACTCACGTCCATCGAGTCAGTGATGCCGTCCAACCATCTCATTCTCTGTCGTCTCCTTCTCCTCCTGCCCCCAATCCCTCCCAGGATCAGAGTCTTTTCCAATGAGTCAGCTCTTCACATGAGGTGGCCAAAGTACTAGAGTTTCAGCTTTAGCATTTAAGTATCCTTATTTCTCAATTTATTCATGCTATGCTCACCTCTTTCATATAAAAATATTTTTGAGGTGACCACACTGTATGCTCTAGTTACCATCTTCCTTATCTATAATATTACTGAAGAATCTTTACACATAAGAGGAAGCTCTAATTTCAGACTTGATTCCCTGATTGATTTAGTTCCTGGATTAATGATAAGAGAAGCAGAATACCCTCCAGTGCTGTATTCTACAATTTTTAATTGTTAATTATTGCCTCTGAAAATTATTATCTAATTATTTCCTGATTGCATCCCCTTATTTATAAATAAAGCTTAATAACCCAAATCACTTACTTCACTTTGGGCAATGTCATTATTAGTACAAATCAAAATTAAGAACCCAGACTAGAGTAATGAAGCCTTGAGTCTTCTGCTTGTTTACCATCTTTGGCCAACACTGCATCACACACACACAAACGCACGCACACGTGCACAATGCTCCTGGATCACCATAAAGAAACACAATCCATATTTTAAAAAACCAAACTAACTTTGCATTAATAAATACAAAATTCGGCTATAAGGGAAAGTTTTCTTGTTTTCCAGTCATATACCTAGCTGGTGTTGCTTAAACAAAGTTTACTTTGGGGAATAGAAAAACATTTTTTTAGCTTAAATAATCTTCATGGTAAAACAGTATTTTGTAAACTCTTGTTTATAAATTGACATTCTGTGATAGAGGACAGTGGAGGTGGATGTGTAATTGGAGTGGATGTGTAACTGGGCCACAAGACTGACAGGTTGATTGAGCTGTAATGGAGACAAGGCACCTTTCAGCCAGGGGATTGATTTTTATTTGACAAATGCTAATGATGTTTGAAAAAAGATCACTAAAACACTCCCAGAACTGTCTCTGTTAGGTAATAAATTAAGGATGTTTAGAGAAGTGCCAGTCTCCCTCTTTGTGTAAATACTTATTTTAATTGATGTTCTCCCTACCTCTTAACCTTTGTATAAATAATTTGTGTTTGTTAGAATATAATTTTAAAATATCTGCATGATATAAAGAAATAAAATTTTTAGAAATTGGCAATTGATTTCAAGTGAATTTAAGTTTTCCGTTTTCTTCAATTTTTCTTTATTTCAGATAATCTTTGTATGATCTTTTCTCTTGTGTTCTCTCAAAACAATTTATTGCTAAATCCCATAATATCCTCTTCTATACCAATGTATAAATAACATATTATTTTTCTCACTAAGGATGCTTCTCAGTTAAAGATTTGATTATTCTTGGATTCATTATAGTTTTATCTCTATTATAGTTCCCTCACATTGTTACCTTCATCTTCAGATTTCTTAAAATCCCAATCACCAAGCAGCATTTCTTTCAAAAATACACCACCACCAGTCCTGTTCTTTTTTTAAAAAAATTATTTATTTATTTTAATTGGAGGCTGATTACTTTACAATATTGTAGGGGTTTTTGCCATACATTGACATGAATCAGCCATGGGTGTACACGTGCTCCCCCTCCTGAACCCGCCTCCCACCTCCCTCCCCATCCCATCTTTCAGTTCTTAACACCAAGTAACATTTCCTTTCCTGGCTAATATCCAAAGTGGCATAAACAGTTGGTATTTCCTAAATATATCTTGTGTTAGTAATGTTAAAAGGGTTTGAAAAATAAATGCCACTGTGAGACAAATACTGCTGTAACTTTGCAGATTCTAAGGACTTACACTGCATTGCTCCTATGCCCTGTTGCTCCTATCTTGGCTTCCTTAACATTTCTGTGACCACACTCACTCCCATTCTTCCACCACCCACATCTCACCCCACCTCGCAGCTTCACCAGAGCAGAGCCTATAACTTCCTCTCCATTGCCACTCACCTTCAGATATTTATGATGTGGTTGATATATGGACTGTGTGTCCCCAAGCATCTATGCTTCACTCAGCCTTTCCTATATTTAGCCTTTGTTTGTGACTAATACATCTGTCTAGTTTTATAGCTTTGAATTGAAGAGAGAAGCTGAAATATGAATAAAATAGAGAAAAGGATTTAGAAGGACATTGTTAGCTTTAATAAGTGAATTAAAATCGAAATCAGATAAATAACATGGAATCCTGCCACCAGTTGGGCACAGTTTTTAAAACTGTGCAAGGCATAGAGCAGAGATGCAGTATGGGTTTGAGGGAGGGAAGGAAGAAGATAAGGAAAAAGCAGAAGGTAAGGCAGCTCGGTCGTTCTTTGAATCAGTTTCTGGATTGAGGGCAGACTAGCTTTTTATGCCCCTCTTACTCCACCCTAGAAAAATGGACAGGAAACAATTTCGGTTTAGGTTTTCATTTTATGTAAAGTATCATAGCAAGAAATGACTCCTTAGGGTTCCTTTGCATGTTCAACATCTGTCTTCTCTTTAGAAGCTACATAACTCTTTCTCAATGAACCATCTTCCACAATATGTAGTACCTAAACATCTGGCTAAGTAAAACCAATTACACTATTAAAAATAAACAAGGATTTGCCAACAGCATGATCCATTAGCCTACCCTTCCTCAAAGGCAGACACTAGTACTCCAAGGACAATCATATGAATTTGCTGGCTATGTTTTTCACCCACAATATTTTTCCTCTTTCTTTTCTCTGATGCCAATGCACTCTTAATCTCTACTCTCAGAAACCTGTTTAGAGTGCTAAAACTAGGGAATAGGGATTGAAAGGGAAACAATAGTAACAGAAATGCTTAGCTTCCTAACCAGGATTTTCCAGCTCTGTCTTCATGACCGCTTCTTTACTGGTGATGTTTTTCTGCTTTACCTTCATCCATTTGTCACTTAAATAAATGAAAAGAATAATTTCCCTAATTCTTATCATAGAGGCTTAGGTTGAGGATGGATCTGTTGCTTGAGTTTTCTCATCAGTACTATGTCTGCTTTTTTGTTTTTTTTTTCAGGTAGATTAAAATACAGTTCATTGATTGCTTAAGAGATGTACAAAGACCATTTGTTCAAATATATTTTTACATTAATATGAGAGTGGTTAATATGTAGGTGCATATGCTGTGGAATTGGACTGGAGAATGGATTTTCAATGCAATCTATTCTATACTGTCACTATTTGCAAAGACAATGCAGAGGTGTACAGATCCTCTTCAACTTATCCTTGTGATTGCATGAGAGCACATGAGAGAAGATCTTATTGCATATAGCTGCAGTCCATGGGGTCGCTGAGGGTTGGACACGATTGAGCAACTTCACTTTGACTTTTCACTTTCGTGCATTGGAGAAGGAAATGGCAACCCACTCCAGTGTTCTTGCTTGAAGAATCCCAGGAACAGGGGAGCCTGGTGGGCTGCTGTCTAGGGGGTCACACAGAGTTGGACACGACTGAAGTGACTTAGCAGTGGTAGCAGCCTGGTAAAAGATCAAAATTCAAAATTCAAAGTGCAGTCTACATCTGTAACTCTAACTATGTTCTGTAAATAGGGTCATTGGTATTAATAACATTTTTTACTTTCCCCATATAAGCAACATAATATGATATATGTCTTCCTCTTACTTTGCTCAGTATGCAATCTCTAGGTCCATCCATGTTGCTGCAAATGGCATTATTTCATTTTTAATGGCCGAGTAATATTCCATTGTATATATCTACTACATTTTCTTTATTCATTCCCCTGATGATGGACATTTAGGTTACTTCCATGTCCTGGCTATTGTAAATAGTGCTGCAGTGAACATTGAGGTACCTATATCTTTTGAAATTATGGTTTTCTCCAGATATACAAGATTGCTGGGTCATATGGTAGCTCTATTTTTAGTTTTTTCTGGACTACCATAGAAACAAAGCACTGCTGTTTAAGAGTGTGTTTATATGGTTTGTATGTGGTTTATTACTTGTTCAAATGCTTATGTATACATCAGAGAATGCATTGACTTATTCAGTGTGACAAAATTGTGATGGTTTAAGTTCTATTTAAAACCTCTGATAAAACAATAAAACTTGATTACTTTAATCTCTCACAACAGGTAAATTTACATATACAAGAAAATTGTGTCACTCATGTTGTAATGCTTAACCTTTTTCACTATTTTTTGTTTTATATTATGTATTTCTAATCAGACTTCAGGTGCAATTGTAAAGTGGTCATTGGGAAAGGTAGCCTCAAGTACCATCTTCAAAGTTAGACTGAAATGTTGGAAGTCTACCAGAAATGCAGAAAGAAACAAACTTCCAATCTTAGCTCATCTGAAGTCCCCATAGCACTGCAAATTTAAGTGAGGACTTTTCCTGAAACAGTTGTTCTGCCACTTGCAATTTTCCCCCCTTCAGTTTATTTGACAATTACTGTTCTTACTCACATAACATGGGCTGCTTCTCCAGTGCACCTAAAGACTTTTTCATAACAAATGAAGGGAAAGGGTTTGGAAAATACATCTTCAGTTTGACATTTGGAGAGAGGTTTCATTCATTTAAAAAAAAGCTTTGGGATTCTATCAACTTGAGAGTAATGTAAATGCAAGCCTAAAAGAGTAAATAAATATCTCTGTCAGAAAAAGAAAGAGACTTTTGCATAGCTGGTACAATCACAAGGCCAAAACTTTATATATAGTCAAGTGACATACCAAACAAACACTCAGCAAGATACCAATTCTGTAAACGTCCACTTTGGTAAATTAATTAGAAGTTGTTCTGAAATTAAAACAAGAAAACAAAATTTAGGATCCTATGATAAATCCTTTCTTCACTTTCCTGTATAATTTTATGATTTTAAATAACTTAAATTTGGACATTAAATATATTTGTACCTTGCACCAGTGCTTTGATCTCTGTGATTTTGCCTCTGTGTTAGGCATTTTAAGAGAGATGAAGTGAAAGATCCTCTTAGAATGAGGAAAAAATAAAACTAATTAAAGTAAATCCTAGGAAATATTGAGGTTTAAGATCCTTGACTTTTTCTTGTTCTTTCATGGGGTAGAGAACAATATTTATATTTTTCCATCACAGAATTTAGTCTAATGTGAACAAAAATAACACTGTTGATAGATGTTTATAATGATGTTAAATGTATTCGGTTTTAAAATCTGAAGGACTTTCTTTTAATTGCCTCCAAAAGAATTGATTTTAGATGTACATCGACCAAGGCAGCGAGAACTCGATCAGTCAAGTGTGTTGTGACCGTGCAAATGAACACTTGAATTCTTGATAGTAGCCAAGTTCTACATCATACATGAAAATAAAAATGAAAGGTGATTAAAAATAGTAATGGCAATACTTGAGAAGGAACAAATGAGAGCAAAAATGCCACGCAGTAAGGCCTTTGGTTACAATATCTGATAAAAGACCCAACCATTTAAAAGGGATAGAGAACCTGGGTGTTAAGTAAACAGCTATTGCAGCAAAAGAGCGAAGTATCAAGGAACTAAAATCAATTCTCAAAAACTTCTAGATGAATGGCTCTCAAACTTGGCTGCACATTTCAATCACATGGGGAGTATTAAAAAATACCAACTACCAAAGCCTGGGTCCTTCTCTCAGAGAATTTTATAATGCTGGGAGATGGCCTGTGCTTGGGGATTTTTATGGCTTCTAAGTGATTCTAATGTGGCACCGGATTACAACCCACTGCTCTAGACTGTCTCTCAACCATGTTCAATCACTGCCTCTCTCCCTCATTCTGCTCTTTCTGTTCAAATCAACTTTTGCATACAAATAATAATAGTTCCATCTTTGAAGGGGCTAGGAATGATGGTTTTCTGGAGCTGTTTTTCTTTGAAGTATCCAAAATTTCCTTACTTAGAGTCAGTCCTTACTATAAGATGGATCCCATTGTTCACTCTTACAAAGAGATATTAGTATTAATAAATAACTCCTTATCAAAAGTCTCCTTATAAAATGATTCTGATGGTTTAAAATCTGTACACCTGGCAATATGGTGCTCAGAGTTTGGGGAACCTTCAATCAGGAGAATATGCGTTTATTCATCCCTGAATCTCAAGCTGCATTTGAAGAAAAGCAAGCTAATGACTTGGTATGAACACATTATGGATAAGTATACCCCTAACTCTCATACCCTTGGAAAAATCTTTTCCCATCTCTTACCCCAACTTTCTCATTTCTAAAATAAATGAGTTTGACAGGGTCATCTAAAGTTCTTAACAATTCTCATATTGTAGACTTTTTTTTTTCACATCTTGGTGAATTTTTTTTTCCTTTGTATAGACACATGTGTATTGCTATACTACTCAACTAGGAACATGATACATATAAAGTTTTGCATCCTAATTCTCTCACAACTTTGTATCATGGCTGATTAGACTCTGTCATGCTNCCCTCTGACCACTAATCCTCCACCTCTTTTGCTGGTCTTTCTCTATCCGTCCTTTCTATAAAATAGGCTTTTCCCTCAAGATATGTATCTTTCTCTCTCTCTCTCTCTTTTTTTTTTTTTTTTTCACATTTTTTTCCTTAGAGATCTTATCCACTCCTGAACTTCTAAGGATTAAGTCAATGTCTCTGAAATTTTTTAAGGGATATAAAAATATGAATTTAAGTAATTAATTAAACCTGAAAGCATCTCTTCATATTCTCATCAATTTGGGGCTTATCCTTGGCCTCAATCTTAGCCCATCGGGAATTTTATTTTTACATAGTTTATTTTCTTTCTTTCTAGCCTCTCGTTCAGCTCCCGTATAACCCATAGAACTTTCAAAACGACTTCAAACAGTTTTCTTAGCTTTTAACCTACTCTCTTGTCTCTCGCTCTATCTGGTTTTCATTCTGTCAGTCTCTCTGTATGTGAGTATGTGTTCTGTGTGTGCCTGTCTATTCTTTCTCAATGTCCCTGTAAACTCCCGATGGGCAGAAATCATATTATGTATTTGCAGTATAACCTATAAAACTAACATATTATTCATGGTTCATGTTGAATAGATACTTGTAACCATGATGATAATTGATAAGAATTTAGTCATTGGTGGGGCTTCCCTAACAGCTCAGTTGGTAAAGAATCCGACTGCAATGCAGGAAGCCGTGGTTCGATTCTTGAGTCGGGAAGATCCGCTGCGGAAGGGATAGGCTACCCACTCCAGAAATCTCGGACTTTCCTTGTGGCTCAACGGGTAATGAATCCACCTGCAATGCGGAAGACCTGGGTTTGACCCCTGGGTTGGAAAGATCCCCTGGAGAGGGGAAGGGCTATGCACTCTTTCATGGTCCGTATAGCCCATGGGGTTGCAAAGAGTTCTACACGACTGAGCGACTTTCACTTTCATTAGTCATTGTTCGGAGGGTGGATAAGGAATATCCTGTACCCTTTCCTTCCTTACTTCAGATCTCTACTCTGATCAAATACTCTGCATCGTAGGAGCACTCCAAGTTCATCACCATTTCCTCTAATTCTTTTTTTTTCTTTTTATTTTATTGAAGTATAGTTGATTGACAATGTTGCAATAATTTCAGGTGCACAGCACAATGATTCAGCTATATATGTGTGTGTGTGCATATATATATATATATATATATATACTTTTTCAGAGCCTTTTCCCTTATAGGTTGTTACAAAACATTGAGTATAGTTTCCTGTGCTATATAGTAGGACATTTTTGGTTATCTATTTTATACGTAGTAGTGTGTATATGTTAATCCTAACCTCCTAATTTATCCCTCACCCCCTGTCTCCTTTGGTAAACATAAGTTTGTTTTCTGTGTCTGTGAATCTGTTTATGTTTTGTAAGTTCAACTGTATCTTTTTTAATTCCACATAAAGCAATATCATATGATATTTGTCTTTCTCTGTCTGGCTTACTTCACTTAGTATGGTAATCTAGGTCCTTCCATGTTGCTGTGAATTACATTATTTTATTCTTTTTTATGGCTGAGTTATATTCTGTTGTATATATGCATATAATATATAAATACCTGTTGTATATATAATATATATTGAACGTTCATCTGTCAGTGGACATTTAGGTTGCTTCCATATCTTGGCTAATATAAACAGTGTCACAGTGAACATTAGGGTGTGTTCTTCTCGATGACTATTTTATTTCCCAAATTTATATTTAAAAATATGACTTTTTTCTAATGTGCTTTATATTATTGATATTGTGTTATTCAGTTTTTTAAATTAAACTATGAACTGTTGAATTGGAGAAAATATGTATATATACACACAGTTATGTATACATGCACACACAAAGATATATGTATATATGTAAATGTGTGCATATTATATTTTGTATCAATATTATTTTGCTAGTGCTGCCATAATAAAAAAACTACAGATTGAATGTGTCTTAAATACCAGAAATTTTATTTTCTCCAAGTTCTGGAGGCTAGAAGTCCAAGACCAAGGTGTCAGCAATTTTGATGGCTTGTAGACAACCATCTTCTCTATGCTTTTCATGGTCTTCCCTCTGTACCTTGTTGTGTCCAGATTTCCTCTTCTCATAATGACAATAGTCATATCAGATTAGAGTCTACCAAAATGACTTCATTTTACTTTAGTTGCCTTTTTAAGGATTCCTATCTCCAAATAGTCACATTCTGAAATACTGGGGATTAGGACTTTAACATATGAATTTTGGGATAACAAATTTCAGCCATTATTACCATGTGCATGTGTGTGAGGGTGTGTGTGTGTGTGTGTGTGTGTGTGTGTGTGTGTGTACAGTGATGTAAACCCAAATTTAAAAAGAAATTGAGACAAGGATGTATAGGAAGACATTAAGCTTTGGAGAAAAAAAATCACGCAAGAATTTAAATAGCCAACCAGACTGATGTCTAAAGAATTCACTTGGGAAGGTGTCAACCACAGGGTATCAGGGAGGTCATCAGATTCAACAGTCTCATCTCAGTAAGAGAAGGAAGTGGCTAATAGATCCAGTGGAATTTCAGAGGCTGTTAATCATTTCAATTTTTACTCCCTTGAGAAATTCTCATGAAACTGAGGTAAATATCTGGAATGCACAATTGACAGAGACATATGGAGTGCATGCTTTACTCATATAAATAAGCTTTCTATCCTCTTTGGGGGCATACATTACATTTTGAATTACCTCACAGCACATATGCTGCCCTTGTGTATCAACAGCTTAGCCTCCCATGCAGATCCATTTCCTAAAACTGTCCCCAGACATGGGTCATTTATTGATTGTGTTCGGTCGTGGCTTTTACTGATCAGTTTTAGTTTCACATTCAGGAGGCTCTTACAGCACATTTGAAAGTTTCCTTGCTGAAATCTCTGTTGTTATTTCTTAGGTGACTCATGTTGCAATTTTCCAACCTGACTCTCGTAACAGAAGAAATGCTTTCACTCAGCTAAAATGGATTTTATGTTCAATGTCATTCTAAACTATCAGTGAAAAGATTGAACATGTTGGTATTTGAAATGAGTATGTTGGGAGCAATATAAAGGGATCCTGTTTGGGAATTAGCTCCCTGAAGAACATCCTTGTGCAGCAAAGACTCCCCCCAATACCCCACAAACTCTCATAGAAACACAATAGAACTCTCAACAGTCCCTACTGGTTATCCTCAAGACATGAACCCACTTTCTTCCACATCTCCATATAAGACATTCTGCACTGTGCAGGCACACTTTGCGTGATAGATGAAATATTCGCTAACACAAAATAAAGGCTGAAACTGTGCCATTGTGTTGAGCTTGTTAAAAATACCTTATTAGTTCTCATGGTCAGCCCTGAAATAAAGCAATCGATGACAGAAAAAGAAAGGAACCACAGGTAGGATTTTCTTGGGATATTTCTGTGAGTTCAAGCTGATTTTTTTCATCTGGCTCAACATACCCTTTGCAGGATGGCAGCATTTGGATTGGCAGGACTTTTTTCAAACTGTGTGTACCTCAGTGTTCCTGATACATACATAGCGTGCCTGTTCTTCGGAATGACCAAGTATGATAGCGACATTATTAATGATTGCTTTTTGTACACATGAAGAGCTGGGAAATTTTAGAGTTATGTAAATTCACCTCAGTGGAGAAATGTCAAGCTCTTAGATGACTCATAAGGAAACATGGAGGGAGGAACATAGAGAAAAGGGGGAAAGATGGGGAAAGTAAGGAATGTACTATAGTTGACAAAGGCTTAATGTGGTCCAGTTTGAAATTCTTAAAATATATGCAAAGGGGGAGAACTGTGAATGTACTCACTACACAGGCACAATGTGGGTAGACAGAATAAATAGAGGAAAGATGCCAGAGCTTTCTAGAGGAAGCTAGGGTCTGAAATTAAGGTAGAGTGAAAGAGGGTTGGATTGTAACATATATTTAAGGAGATAAGAGGTCATTCTCCAGGCAAGAAGGGGAGAAAGGAAGGTAGGAAAGTAGAAGGCAGGTGCCATTCATTTAAGCAAGTAAAGAATAAATTCCAGGTAGCAAGGCAGGGAATCAAGAAGCTGGGCCAGGGAACTAAAGACAAGACTTGGTTAGTGATACTGTAACTGGGAGTGGGGTCTGGCTTGCCTGCCCCTCAAAAACCAATAAAGAGGCAAGATTGATGGAAAGGAAACTGCTTTATTTTGGATACCAGCAACTGGGCAAAGGGGTGGAGGAGGGAAAAGAATCCAAAGGCTGACTCCTCCCCTACTCCTCTGAAAATCATTATGCAAGAGATTTATAGGTGAAGGGAGGGGTCTACACGTAGAAACAGCACAGTCGGCTCTTCAGGGCATCTTTAAGTTGTTTATGTGGTGGTCTGACTAGTGGATTATTTTAAGTATAGTTAAGCTTCAGTTTCAGAGTTGGTTTGATTCCATTTCTTGAATACAAATTCTCAGAACTGTGGCAGCTTCTGTTGTGACTATGATCTGGTCATTATGTAGTTAACTTCTTCCATCCTGTTGGGGGGTTTCGTATCTACGAGACAGCTCACAAGATATAGTTATCTGTAGCTCATGAGGAGGAACTACAGGTCCTTGACTGAACTATTATTATTTAGTCGTGTTGGACTATTTTCTCTTGTTTCTGCATTTTCTCACTTCTCTGATTAAGCTTATTCTTTGGCTAACGTTTTTTCACAGACAAAAGGCAGGTGGAGGACATGGGGTGGGGCAGAACCATAGGGTCCTGCTCCATCTCGATACAGATAAATGCGTAGCTGTTGGAACCAGGAACCTCTCTCTACCAAAAGTGATATTTGATAGCAGTGGTAATGAAACTTAATCTCTTAAATGTTCATTTCTAGTAAATTAGACGATTTTCCCTGATGTCTCTGAGCCATCACTGCCTATTCATGGAATCTGCATTAATGAGAAAATTCCCAGATTCCGCTGGGTTGAATTGGCAGCTTTTAAAGATTGATTTTTTAATAGTCATATTGCTCAGTCCAGGTCAATGTATAAATTCTGAGCTCATTTGTGTAATCTTTTCTCAAGAAATATACCACAGGCTATTCTCCTTGATATCTATATGGGGTTTTTTTCCCCAGTATAACTATTATATAGTCAGATTCCTAAATATATTAGCTAGCATGCAGTATAAAACATATAGTGATTATCAACACACAAAAGTGTGCACATAGTAGCTTAGTCTTATAATGACTTATACCTTCTTCTTATGAAAATCACACTTACATATTCCAAAGTTAAACTAGTGATATTGGCTCTTATTTATATTTTCGCTGAAGACTTTTCCATTATTATTTTCNTAGTGATTATCAACACACAAAAGTGTGCACATAGTAGCTTAGTCTTATAATGACTTATACCTTCTTCTTATGAAAATCACACTTACATATTCCAAAGTTAAACTAGTGATATTGGCTCTTATTTATATTTTCGCTGAAGACTTTTCCATTATTATTTTCTCTATTTAAATACTGAAATGCTCATCATTATTGTATTTTTTCTTTGTTTCTGTCAAAGGAAAAAAGCAGAGTTTGGTTACACTTAACATTCACCAAAATCTTTATTCATAATTATAAGATATGGTGTTGTTATCAAAATTACTATAAACTGAACCTCTATCAGAAATTGTCAGGTACAAGTAAAAAATGTTCTGTCACTTTTAAGCAGTTGATTCTCTCTTTTCTGTGCTGTTATAAGTCTGTACAACTGTACATTTTGTAGACTAACTGTCAAAGAGCTGAAGATGTATTATTAGTGATCTGCAGTATTTTATTGTTAAGATGTTCACTGCTTTCTCAATGCTTTCCTGACTTTCAGAGGATTTTTTTTCTTCTTCTTCTTCTCATTTCCTACTAGAGTAGCATTTTAAGTAGATGTTATAAATCTCTGCCAAAGGCACATTCATAGCCCTGCTTGAATGGTTTCATTTAGGCTAAGACTACCCTTACTTTTCAAGTCTCTTCAAGATCTTTATCATGATGAAATAACACTTTGTTTTCATTCAATAATCAAGCACAACTTCCTAAGCCCCCCAAATAAATATAGATGACTTCTTTGATTTTGGAATAGATCCAATACTATACCACATTATTAAATTAACTTCAAATTTCTACTTGAAATCCATCATGGCTTTTTAGGTTTGTTTTTTTTTTTTTCTCTTAAGGCTAGAAGAGTACAATCTCTGAATATATATTTTTAATATGTCCACTATTTTAGCTCAATAAATCAAATATACTTGATGCCCCAATGTTGTAAATATTTGTCTTAAAGGCAAAAAGTTCTGGTATCTTGTTTTGCAATTTAAGTCAAACATTTTCTAAAATGCTAGTGATGAGAGTGGCATGTTTTTTTAAAGCTCCCAACACCTCTAATTCACCCCACAATTATTTCTCTTTTTTATATTAAAGATTTTATTTATTAGCATTGTGACACAGGGCAAAGAATCTTCAGGAGTCTGCTTTTAATACTCAAGGTAGTATACCAAATCTAGCAGAGACCTGTGTTGAATCACAGATTCAAAATGGAAAGTGGGAAATAGAAATCTTCCCCAAATTCTATTTCTAACCTAACCAGACAGACACCAAGAATATATTTTATTTGAAAGCTGTCATGATTTTTCAAAATTTTAGCCTCAAGACAGTTATACACTATTCTTCTTGATCTAGGTTTTACAGTCAGTAAGAGTAGTTTATTCATGTGGTCATAAGCGACAGGAGAATGCATATCATAATGAGTTACAGGATTTTTTTTTCCAAGTGAATAGAACTTCTAACAGATATATCTATCTTTTGGGAAAGAAAAAAAGTCAAGTGAATCATAGGTGATATAACCTGTCTCGTCAACGTTTCTTTTGTAACATCAGTCACTCTTTTCTCTCCATATAATGATGAAGAGCAACCGCTTTCAGGTTTATAAAATCTCCTATCTTCATGATATCTCAGTCTCATGAAGTATTACTCTGCCTTTATAATAATGCATCTTGGATCTCCTTGCAGTCCAAGGAACTCTCAAGAGTCTTCTCCAACACCACAGTAGAGTCAAATATTCCCTTAAAGTCTGAGACCTGTGTTTAGAAGCCAAGGGTATTTCACATGGACTTTATTGTACTTTTTTTAAAATATAAATTTATTTATTTTAATTGAAGATTAATTACTTTACAATTTCGTATTGGTTTTGCCATACATCAACATGAATCCACCACAGGTATACACGTGTTCCACATCTTGAACACCCCTCCCTCCTCCCTCCCCATACTTTGTTTTTAATTAATTTTTATGGGAATATGCATGCTTAGTCACTCAGTTGCATCCAACTGTTTGCAACTCCATCAACTGTAGCCCTCCAAGCTCCTCTCTCCATAGGGTTTCCCAGGCAAAAATACTGGAGTGGGTTGCCATTTCCTTCTCCAAGGGATCTTTCCGACCCAGGGATTGAATCCATGTCTCCTGCTTGGCAAGTAGATTCTTTACCACTGAGCCACCTGGGAAGTCCCCTATTTTATTTATAGTAGTAGTGTTAATCACTCAGTCATGTCCATATATATATGTCAATTTTAATCTCCCAATTTATCCCTCCTTCCCTTTCCTCCCTAGTAACCATAAGATTGTTTTCCAAAAATCACTGCAGATGGTGACTGCAGCCATGAAATTAGAAGACGCTTACTCCTTGGAAGAAAAGTTATGACCAACCTTGATAGTATTATTCAAAAGCAGAGACATTACTTTGTCGACTAAGGTCCATCTAGTTAAGGCTATGGTTTTTCCTGTGGTCATGTATGGATGTGAGAGTTGGACTGTGAAGAAGCTGAGTGCCGAAGAATTGATGCTTTTGAACTGTGGTGTTGGAGAAGACTCTTGAGAGTCCNGTCCATCTAGTTAAGGCTATGGTTTTTCCTGTGGTCATGTATGGGTGCGAGAGTTGGACTGTGAAGAAGCTGAGTGCCGAAGAATTGATGCTTTTGAACTGTGGTGTTGGAGAAGACTCTTGAGAGTCCATTGGACTGCAAGGAGATCCAGCCAGTCCATTCTGAAGGAGATCAAGCCTGGGATTTGTTTGCAAGGAATGATGCTAAAGCTGAAACTCCAGTACTTTGGCCACCTCATGTGAAGAGTTGACTCAGTGGAAAAGACTGATGCTGGGAGGGACTGGGGGCAGGAGGAGAAGGGGACGACAGAGGATGAGATGGCTGGATGGCATCACGGACTCGATGGACGCAAGTCTGAGTGAACTCCGGGAGATGGTGATGAACAGGGAGGCCTGGCGTGCTGCAATTCATGGGGTTGCAAAGAGTCGGACACAACTGAGCGACTGAAATGAACTGAACTGAACTGAATTCTATTTCTGTTCTGTAAATAAGTTCATTTGTACCAGTTTTTTAGGTTTCGCATATAAGCAGTATTTAAATGGCAACCCACTCCAGTACTCTTGCCTGGAAAATTCCATGGATGGAGAAGCCTGGTAGGCTCCAGTCTATGGGGTCACAAAGAGTCAGACATGACTGGGAGACATCACTTTCTCTTTCTTTCACATGTAATTTAAAAATATGTTTGTATTCATATTCATTTCCAAGTAGTAAAATATCAGTCAGAGAAACAATATTCTCTTTGTCTGATATATAACAAATCTGCTTTTATTTTAACATATGTGCTCCTCTCCTTAGCTGAATGTTTATAGTTATAATTCGGACATGATTCTTTTGTCCTTAATGTAATAAAAACTCACATGAAATTTAATGAGATTTTACCAAAGTAAAGAATTAGTGACATTTCTGATTTTAAGTGCTTTTATTATTATTTCATTATATATTAAAAGGTGTATGGAAGGTAATTTAGAAGTCCCCTCTCACTATAACTTGCATTTTGTAGTCCTGATTCCAGAATTAAAGTGATGGAAAAGATAGTGTTTCCCTTGAAAGGGCATAGACAATAATCATTGACAAAAATAATAGAGGAAAGTAAGTATGTAAAAATTTATGTATATATAATGTATAAATATACATAAACCTTAATGTATGTAATTTATATGTATACATATGTATGTAATAAATACACACACACACAGAGGACTCTTTAATTCTATCAGATATGTCAAAAGTGAAGTGGTTCAGATGAAGCCATTGGCAAGAGACTGAATTCTGCCATCAGGAGCAAAGGCCCTCGGGAGCTGGTTTAGTTCGAGGCTATCTCAGGATTTGCATCCAGGGCTCTGGAGGAAACAGAAATGAGCATGTTCTTCCTGAATGGGTCCCTCAAAATAGAATCTGGGTCCCTTAGGCTAGAATCTAGGATCAGAACCTCAGAGAACAGTTAGTTTGGAACCATCATCTTAAAACTGAATCTAGTAGGAAGTTACCAATAGAAAGCAAAGCAGAACACTGCTCAGCCCCCTATTTACTGGAAAGGATGATTCTCTTTCACAGCTGCAGTCACTCACGCCCTTCTCTTGACATCTGTGGGCTTCGGAAACACAAGCGTGTGAAGAAAACGACATTCACTCACCAATTAAGATGAAAATTTTAAAAGGGGTTGTAGGATGGCATAGCAAAATAGAAACATTCGGAAGAGGACTGAATTAATTTTATACCATCGTCTAATGTATATTTTTAAATTATACTTACCTAATTTCTTTAGGTTTGGAACCTAATTATCCATGTGCCTATCCATCTGCCTATCTGGCAATATTTTTTTTCAATAATGTTTCATGTAGCAATATTGTGGGGTTTCACAGTATTATCTCTTGCAGCAAGTTTGAAAGACCCAAATTCAAATGTCATAAAACAAAATAAACTATGTGTGATCATAAAGTAAGGACACAACACATTCATCAAAAACACCTTCTCATCAAACAGCCCAGAAGCAGTCTTCAGAGGATACCAGGCAAAACCAGCAAATATTTAACCCTACGATTAGGAGCTAGGCCCTAATTTATTTGGGCCTATTATATAGCTCACATTTCTAGGCCCTATTTATTTGCACAATGCTGCATTCAGGCATGCTGTAGCTCAAGAATCTTCTTTCCTTCTAAACTGAGAACTTAACATAAATGATGGATAATAGATTTTCAGTGTAGATTAGACTCTGGATTAGGATATGGTAAATTGATGGTGTGACATAAATAGCTGAGGTGAATGATTACTATGCATGCTGCTGCTGCTGCTAAGTTGCTTCAGTCGTGTCTGACTCTGTGCGACCCCATAGACAGCAGCCCACCAAGCTCCTTCGTCCCTGGGATTCTCCAGGCAAGAATACTGGAGTGGGTTGCCATTTCCTTCTCCAATGACTATGATTATGCGTAACACAAGAATAAATAGAAATTTTGACTTTAAAACTTAACTGTTAACACTCTTACCAAAACATATGTTTAATATATAATATACATAAACATGCCTTGAACTGCGGTGTTGGAGAAGACTCTTAAGAGTCCCGTGGACTACAAGGAGATCCAACCAGTCCAACCTAAAGGAGGTCAGTCCTGGGTGTTCATTGGAAGGACTGATGTTGAAACTAAAACTCCAATGTTTTGGCCACCTGATGCAAAGAGCTGACTCATTTGAAAAGACCCTGATGTTGGAAAAGATTGAAGGTGGGAGGAGAAGGGATGACAGGGGATGAGATGGTTGGATGGCATCACAGACTCAATGGACATGAGTTTTGGTAAACTCCAGGAGTTGGTGATGGACAGCGAGGCCTGGCGTGCTGCGGTTCATGGGGTTACGTAGAGTTGGACACGACTGAGCAACTGAAGTGAATTGAACACATAAACATATCGAAGAATTTAGTGGACTATTTTGGGAGGTGACACTGTAGACTTTTTAAGCCATAGAACCAATAACATTTAACAACCATTTTCTACAAGGGAAAGCATTTGCAAGAGGACAGTGACTATTGAAGTGCTTTCCAGTTCACTAAGCCTAAAATCCTCAAATGCTAGGACAAGGCAGCAGGCAATAAAATAAAGTTTATGATTGTTACTTTTGTATTTTAGCACCCATTTTAATACAGAAAGTTTGCCTTTTATGAGTTCAATTTCTTTTAAAATAACTTATTCTCTTGGAAAAACAAAAGCCACCATTTCTCCCCTCAGTGGAGAACTGGAAATTTTACAAGAGAATTCTATTAATTCAGCTGTCTTTCCTGGAGTCAGAACTTGGACAAATTACTTGATCCCACTGTGCCTCAGTTTGTTCCTGTGTAGAATGGAGATTGTGATAGTAGTAACTTCCTAGAGTTGACTGAAAGCTTGAGTGGAAGGATCTAAGTACTCGATATACAGTTTTATTGTTATTACTATTATTATTATTATTGCCATTTTATGTATTACTTTTAGTCAGAGAGAGGCCTCTGAAGTTTACCTCTTGGTTGTGTTCCTTAGTTTTCATAAAGGTTCTTACCTTTATCCTCTTCACAGTGGATTGTTTCTCTCTTGGATCAGTCACCAAAAATATACAAATTCTTGTCAGAGATTTCAGCCTTCAAATCCTTGCTGTTAATTCTTATCAAAAGGCTGATTGTGGTAAATATTAATGGGACATTAAAGCTATCTGTTCCTTTATTGAAAGAATTCTGAATGTGAGGAATATAGGATGCCACCAGATCTTTAATTTTATAGAATTTTCATCACATATATTGCCACTTTAATTTTGTGTCTATATTTCTGGAGGGAGACATTCCAATCAAAGCTTTCATCTGATTCTCAAAAGGATAGGTGGCCTCAAAGACATAATGTTTGTGAGATTTTCTGAATATTCTATCTTTGTATCAGTGCAGGTCCTTATAAAATTATATATATATAGACTATATAATTAATAGTTTGGTATTTCATAGAACTTGTTACTGAATTAGATTTTGGTGTTATGTCATTGTCATCTGGTTTCAATGATATTTATTCTGTAGATCTTCATTTTGTTTGACCTTGATAATAACCTTCACAATAATCTTGTTATGGGGACTTGATAAGAGAAATATCACTTATGTCTCAGTGTCAGAAAAAATTCTGAAAAGCTGTCTGTGTTTATCTTACAAGAAAAGTAAAATTTTTTTTTCTTGGACTGTTTGAAAATCTCCACTGCAATTTGTACACAGGTTTTCCATGTTAAATTATCATGAATTGATTATTTACCTGTCATTATTCTGCTTCCTCTGACTTTCCCACTCATTTTCTTTGAAAAAGTAAAACACGAGTAGCCCTTTTCCTAGTATATATCACCAACCATTTTCAAGGCCTTTCAGTAAAGTTATGCCTCAGATTTCCACCCATACAGTTGTGATTATAAATGAAACCCTTCTTTACAAATTCAGTGACTGCTCAGAAGATATTTGGGGATTTTAGGTTAAAAACCTGTCACAATATTAAAGTGTGCTCTTTTGTAGTTTGCTTTTTCCTGAGTTATTGCTAGGTGAATGTCAAAGTAGCAAAAGAATGGATTGGCCTACAAAGGAAGACAGTATTGTTCAGTGGGCAGGGCCCCACTCCTGGAGTTGGAAAACTGATTCTAGTCTAGGCTCTAGGACTTCAGGGAGAAGTTTATCCTCTCCAGGAGTAGAAGACATTACCACTACATTTATACACCTCATGAGATTGTGTTAAGATAAACAAAATAATACAGCAGAACACATGGAAAATACTATAAAAATACAAAGTACTGACACAAGCTATAATTTGAGGAGGTAGATTTATCCAACTTTCTTGCTTAATAAAGAATCACAACCACACTCCACCTTACCTCTTTTTTAAGGTTGGGTTTTTTTTTTTTTTTTTAATGTGGACCATTTTTAAAGGCTTTATTGAATTTGTTACAATCCTGTCTCTTNAGATTTATCCAACTTTCTTGCTTAATAAAGAATCACAACCACACTCCACCTTACCTCTTTTTTAAGGTTGGGTTTTTTTTTTTTTTTTTAATGTGGACCATTTTTAAAGGCTTTATTGAATTTGTTACAATCTTGCTTCTGTTTTATGTTTTGGTTTTTGGCCCTGAGGCTTGCGGGTTCTTAGCTCCCCCAGCAGGGATTGAACCTGCCCTGCCACTAGACTACCAGGCAAGTTCCCTAACCTTATCTTTGAACCTGTGGTTAAAGAACTCTCAGACAATATAAATTTAGTTAGTCTTTCATTTAGTCTGCCTTCCTCATCTATTATTTATCAGATCTTGGGCAATTTTCTGAGCCTGCCTGTCCCTCAGTCTTCTCACAGCTTTTGAGAGGATTAAATGAGAAAATGCCCTCTGGAATAAATGGAACACCCTCTTTGTAGTCTTTTCCTTTGTGGTGAAGTTCGATAAATCTTAGCAATTGTTACTAATACCTAATTCCTTTGCCTTGTCCTTAGAGTTAATGGGCTTCCCTGGTGGCTCAGAGGGTAAAGCATCTGCCCGCGATGCTGGAGACCCAGGTTCGATCCCTGGGTTGGGAAGATCCCCTGGAGAAGGACATGGCAACCCCACTCCAACATTCCTGCTTGGAGAATCCCATGGATGGAGGAGCCTGGTGGGCTCCTTTGCCTTGTCCTTAGAGTTAATAGGCATTGTGAAATGAAAGCCCATTTCATTAAGCTGAAATATAATATATACACTAAAGTTAAATGGTTGCCAATACTAGCAACTGGTGGCTGACAAGATTTTGTAAACAATAATTAATGAGATCCTAGGCACTGATTAAAATTTAATGGAAAAAAGTTTTCATTAAAAAATTGCTGTTCAAAGTGTCCTTTTATTTTAACGGCAGTGGATGCAGCTGAGGGTCTGTAACAAGACAGCTGTTACGTGTTTATGATGTCAGGTGTGTTCATTCACCAGGTACACAGTCCAGGTGTACACACAACTCCAACAAAACACAGTCCTATAACAACAGAACCATGGTCCCCTTCCTCTGTAACAAAGCCAGTGGAGTGGAAGGCTTTATTGTAGTTTTAATTACATACAAAGTTTTAGAGAAAATGAACCAAGTTTCTTGTAAAATCAGAAATTATCATCTTCAGTATGCATGCCACAGCCTTTTTTCACAATGTCTTTATTGCAGCTGTAATATAGTTGGAAACAATTATATAAATTGTAAAGACCAGAAAATATTAGTGTGTCTAGGTCTAATAAAAGTAATTTCATTTTGATCTGAAGAAAATTAAGATGCACAGTCATTAAAGTGCTTCTACTGCAACTCAAAATTTCTTCATAGTATTAATTTCTTATAAATGTCTTTTTGAAGATATTTATGGATTTTAAAAGGAGATCGGAATGACTATTGGAATTGCAACCTGATCTTGACAAACACTCTTGATGCTAATATTTTCTGGGATGCCGATGAGTTACCTGTTGTCAGTATGCATTGAGAAATATCAAATATGATAAGCAAACATTTTTTGTTAAAGTGTTCACAGGAAACGGCCATTTCAAATACCAGCAAAAACAGTTAGTCTATATAGGAATAAATATGAAATGCTTTCAAAAACATTTTGTGCAAACCTTGTTTAGTTTAGCTAAGCAGCAAGATGAAATGAAAAGCTCTTACCTATCAAATATTCCTTCCCAGAGCAACATTGGAACCCAAATAAGATGCAATATGTGACAGCTGATCCAATCACAAGCTAATTTATCTCTTCATTGTTGCTAAAGAATTCTTGATTTGGAATAGAATAGCCTCTTGATTGATTCTCCAAACAGAATTAACTTCAAAATGCACAAACAAGTAGCTAAGAAAACTTCTCTACTGGATGAGGTCCATAGGCATTGTCCTTTTATATACTGGAGGAGAATGTCACAGAAGTCTTACAAATATAGACTCCCTGTCACTTCCCACTGTTATTAAGACCAGGTCAAATGGTTAATTGTGATAGAAAAACCACTTCCTAGCCACAAATATCCTCAGCAATTAGTAGCCAGGTATGAAAAATTCATCCAAACAATTTTGTCAGCTAGGAACTTACCTACCACAGGACCTATTACTGATGTTCTTCTATGACCAGAGATCTATTAAATCACAAAATGGAAGGACATTGTAATATATATATATTTTTTTCTTTTAAACCAGACATAAATAATCAAAAGATGTAACCAGACCATTACCTACACCCAAAGTACAAATGTGACACCACAGAAACCAAATGTTTCTTCTCCAGTTCTTTCCCCACTTCATTAGAAGTGTAATCAAGACTTTTGCCTGCATCTTCCTCTCCACCCAATTATTCCATGAGGAGGTTTTCTCGAATATCACAGAGCAGCATCTCTGCTTGAATGCCCACAGACCACTGTTGCTTGCTGCCTCTGGACAGCTGCCCACACCAGAACCAGCCTCCACCAGATGGCCAGCTTTGTTACTCATCTCTGTAACTCATGGGGGTCTGCCACTTTTCATAACCAAGTAATTCAAAGGGCAGAGATTTTGGAACAGTAATACATGAGAGTATTTTCCCAGGGGGCTTCAAACCTCACTGAACATCAGAATCATCTTATATATGCTTTTAAAAATAGATTTGGGCCTCTCACCCCCAACCAACCTAACATGAAACTCTAGAAGTAGATCTCATGACAATGGAATTTGGAACAAGTTCCCCACAATAAAGGCATTTAGTCAGGGTGCAAAAAATAGTTGTTAATTAATAGGCAGATAGTACAACCTCAGTATACAGATTAGCTTTTGGAAATTAACACTTTGTACCACAGCCTGTTTCTTTCTGCAGTGGAACACCTACTTCAAAGCCCCAAACATACAGGGAGAGTTAAAGAAGTCCTCAAATGTTTAATAACCATCTGGTGGTTGGTGCATCAGAAGTCCACACTCTACCTCTGGAGAGAGATGTTGCCTAAGACTCCCGAACACCAAGCAGAATAGTCTCACTTCTGTTCCCATGAAACCTATAGTAGAAATCGATAATTTAAAAATCCCCTTTAAAGAAATTGTTATGTCATTGCTAATGCCTCAAAGATACACTGGGGCTTAGAGATTGCCAAGCCAAAACAATCTCAATGATATTGTATAATCCCCTTCTTTAGAGGCCATAGAATAAAAACAATTAAAGTTTAAAATGATCAAGTGAACTTCCCTTGAAACTACACTGTGAATTTCTCAAAAGGTAGAGTCTGTACCTGTGAAAGTGAAAATCACTTCGTCATGTCAGACTCTTTGCAACCCATGTACTATACAGCATACTGGAGTGGGTATCCTTTCCCTTCTCCAGGGGATCTTCCCAACCCAGGGATCAAACCCAGGTCTTCCACATGGCAGGCGGATTCTTTACCAGCTGAGCCACAAAGGGAAGCCCTTGTACCTGTAGCAGATATAAGGCACTGAAATAATATGATCTGAAAGGAAGAAAGTGAGGGAGGAAGGGAGGAAGCAGAAAAAAGAAAGGTAGAGACTCTAAGGGACAGAGTGACGGATCACTGAGTGAATGAATGAATGCCTTGTTAATACTGACCTTATGTCTGCCTTTTTGGTAATCTTTATGAAATCAGAAGATAAAAATTCTCACCCTCTTCCCTATAATTACATTAAGTGAATTTTTCCAGATAGCCTTTGATAAGTGCGACCTTGTCTCTATTAATTTAGCATGATTGTATTTCTCAGCAATGTAAGGCAGGCTGGGTCTAATTTTCCCTGAAGAATTCTTTTATAATTATGTTAACTTTGAGGCTTTTTAATGAATTAAACATTAGCCAAACTATTACCAGATTGTTATTCATGTATGAAAAGTATGGTATCAGCCAATGTATGCTTAGAAAGTAACAAAGCAGAGACATGGTTCCAAAAATATGAAGGATCAATATGCATATTAGCAGTAGGAAGTTTTATGTTAATGGAGACACTAACATTTTATGTTAGCAAAAATTACACAAATGCTGTGTTGTAGATCCTGTCATGCAAGTTAAGAAAGGCACAGAAAGGGTCAAAATCTCCATCAAGTCCAACCCACCAACCACGTGTGTCAAAACCTATTTTGAACTCAGTGTGTTTGACTTCAAAGCTTATGTTCTTTGGAGGTAAATATTATTAGGAATCTGGATGAGGATTGAAAATGCAAGTAATGCTACCAAATAAATATTTACTGCATCACACTCTGCTATGTGTTAGTTCCTGCGTAATTGCTACCTAATCAAAAACCGGTTAGATTCTATGTCTACCTTAAAGAATTCTACAGTCTCCACAGAAGGATAAAATGATGCTCATGTGACTAACCTACCTTTTGTTAAGCCCTGAGAAGGAAGTAAATAATCAGAGTTAACATATATTTAGAAATTCTGTATGCCAGGCACTGTACTGACGACTCTATGTCAACTTCATAGGAAATTCAGAAAACTGAGATTGAGAGACAGGAAGTAATTTATCCAAGACTGAAGTTCAAACTTAGAGAGTCTATTTCTGGTCCCCTTGCCCTTAACTATTGTATTTCTTCCCAGGTTAGAAAATAAAGAGACTGAAATAAGGGAGATCAGTTAGGTTACTGCAATAATCCACATGAAAGATGATGAAGCCCTGAACTAGAATGGCAGCAGTGGAATTGGAAAGGAATTAGGTGAGAGACACTTGAGAGAGAAGAATGAGAGCACTCGATGCCTAATTGGATGTGGAAGAGGCAGTGAGAGGTATTGATAAGAGACAGGGAGGAGTCACAGATCAAGGGCTTTAGACCAAATGAAGAGAAGAATGGTATGTCCTTAACAAAAATAGAAAATCAAGGATCGAGAAAGGTTTGGAGGGAGGAGAAACGGGTTTAACTTTTTAAAACTTTTTTGGAATGATTCTTTAAGTTCTGTAGTGCTTCACAATTTTAAAAAGTTTCACACACATAATTTCATATAATCCCATAATAACCTTTTTCCCCCCTAATCCCTCATGCCTGTGTTGCCCTTCCTCCCTTCCTTCTCCCCACAGGTAACCACTCGTTTGTCCTCTACATCTGTTAGTCTGCTTCCTTTTCATTTTCTTCACTAGTGTATTGTATGTATTTGATTCCACACACAAGTGATATACAGTATCTGTCTTTCTCTAGATTTAACTTTTGACATGTTTAATTAAAAAATTTGCCCTAGATACAATGATTTCTAATTTTTTAAGACACAGAAATAAAAATGTCCATAAATATAGATTGAGCAGGAAAAGTCTTCTGTTAAAGATCTGCTATCTATCCTATTTGCAGCGAAGGAATGGAGATGCAGATATGGACAAAGGACTTGTGGACATAGCCGGGGAGGGAAAGAGTGGGACGGACGGAGGAAGTAGCATCTACTTATATACACCACCATGTATAAAATAGATAGCTGGTGAGAAGTTGCTATATAACACAGGGAGGACAGCCTGGCTCTCTGTGATGACCTAAATAAAATAAGTGGGATGGGAGAAAGGGAGGGATACCCAGGAGGGAGGTGACATATGTATAATTATTACTGATTTGCAATGTTGTATGGCAGAAACCAGCACAACATTGTAAAGCAATTTTCCTCCAATTAAAAAGATGCTATCTATCACATATGGAAGGGCACACACATTGTTTAGCTTCCTTTAATGAAACTCCATCACCAAATAAAGGGTATTCCTCATTAGAGTCTTACACTTCTGGGGGGTACAGCACTTCCTGGACCTTAACAGTCTCTGCAAGTCTCATTACATGATGACTGACAAGAACCTCAGTTCAGTTCATTTGCTCAGTTGTGTCCAACTCTTTGTGACCCCATGAACTGCAGCACGCCAGGCTTCCTTGTCCATCACCAACTCCTGGAGCTTGCTCAGAGTCATGTCCATTGAGTCCGTGATGCATTTCAACCATCTCATCTTCTGTCATCCCCTTCTCCTCCTACCTTCAATCTTTTCCAGAATCAGGGTCTTTTCTAGTGAGTCGGTTCTTTGCATTAGGTGGCCAAAGGATTGGAGTTTCAGCATCCGTCCTTCCTGGGGACTATCTTTTGGGAAAGTGAGATAAACTAAAACATTTCCACCCTGAAGATCCTGGGAGAGTATCCCCACACTTAACCATTGATTTTATTTTAAATTCTCAGGCTAAAGATTATTTGGGAACTATAAATATTTTTCAGTTTGATGAGAGTTGAGCTGGCCAGTCTAGTTTAATGAGTTACTGTGTTCTTCTTAAAAGACAGCCTGTACTAAACTGCTAGAAGCTGTGATTTAGGTATAGAACATCATCCTCTGTCCCTCAGGGACTCTTCTTTCAGTCAAGAGGAACATCTGGGTTTGGTATTGTAGATTTGTTTGCAGATACTAAAGACCATCTCCCCGAAAGCATTTGGCCTCCTGGGAACATTTTTTCTCCAGAGAAAGTGCTTCAACCCCAAACCATTGGCACTTCTGGCTTTGCAGTAAAAGGTTTTATTTGTATTTCTTTGTTCTTCATAACTATCTAAATGAAGTAGTTTCATTGAGAGGGGAAAAAAGGTTAGTCTTTCCTTTATGACTTAAATTTTAATATGATTGAATTTTGTGTAAATACTCAGGAACATTGATGGAAATACTTGTTAACTCTAACCCTAAAATATGTCAATAGTTCCTTTTATTACTGAATAGTTATCTTTGTGCTCAATAAATTTAATGCATTTATATGGTAGCTTCATATTATTGTTAAATTACCATTTCATACAGGGAAGACATTTGGTTTATGTAGTTTTTTATATGGGATTGCTAAGCTATTTGGTAGTTACATGTTTAAGAATCTGACAAACTTTTCCAAAATATGTCATGCTGACAAACCATGGATGAGTGTTTCAGTTGATTTACTCTCTGTCAGTACTTGGTATTGTCAGGTTTCTTTCACATGGGTGGGGAGAAAGTAGGGGTTATTTTCATCTTAATTTTATTTTCACGTTAGTCAAATAGTTGTTCAGAACTTTTGCTCATTTTTTACAATTGGGTTGGGTGTTTTCTAATTATTGAGAATTGAGAGTTCTCTGTATGTTCTGGATAAAATTCTTCCATAGTGTTATTTTCCCGCAAATATTTTCTCCAAGGCTCTTGCTTACCTCTTTCTTTTCTTAAATGTCTTTTAAAGAGAAGAGCTTTTAATTTGTATGAACACCAATTCATGTGTTTTTATTCCACTTATGATCATGCTTTTAGTGTCAAAGTAATGAAATCGTTCATTTACCCAAGGTTATGAAGGTTTTTTTTTCCTTTGTTTTGTTTTACATATTTTGTTGTTTTATGTTTTAAATTTTAGGNCTTCCTGGGGACTATCTTTTGGGAAAGTGAGATAAACTAAAACATTTCCACCCTGAAGATCCTGGGAGAGTATCCCCACACTTAACCATTGATTTTATTTTAAATTCTCAGGCTAAAGATTATTTGGGAACTATAAATATTTTTCAGTTTGATGAGAGTTGAGCTGGCCAGTCTAGTTTAATGAGTTACTGTGTTCTTCTTAGAAGACAGCCTGTACTAAACTGCTAGAAGCTGTGATTTAGGTATAGAACATCATCCTCTGTCCCTCAGGGACTCTTCTTTCAGTCAAGAGGAACATCTGGGTTTGGTATTGTAGATTTGTTTGCAGATACTAAAGACCATCTCCCCGAAAGCATTTGGCCTCCTGGGAACATTTTTTCTCCAGAGAAAGTGCTTCAACCCCAAACCATTGGCACTTCTGGCTTTGCAGTAAAAGGTTTTATTTGTATTTCTTTGTTCTTCATAACTATCTAAATGAAGTAGTTTCATTGAGAGGGGAAAAAAGGTTAGTCTTTCCTTTATGACTTAAATTTTAATATGATTGAATTTTGTGTAAATACTCAGGAACATTGATGGAAATACTTGTTAACTCTAACCCTAAAATATGTCAATAGTTCCTTTTATTACTGAATAGTTATCTTTGTGCTCAATAAATTTAATGCATTTATATGGTAGCTTCATATTATTGTTAAATTACCATTTCATACAGGGAAGACATTTGGTTTATGTAGTTTTTTATATGGGATTGCTAAGCTATTTGGTAGTTACATGTTTAAGAATCTGACAAACTTTTCCAAAATATGTCATGCTGACAAACCATGGATGAGTGTTTCAGTTGATTTACTCTCTGTCAGTACTTGGTATTGTCAGGTTTCTTTCACATGGGTGGGGAGAAAGTAGGGGTTATTTTCATCTTAATTTTATTTTCACGTTAGTCAAATAGTTGTTCAGAACTTTTGCTCATTTTTTACAATTGGGTTGGGTGTTTTCTAATTATTGAGAATTGAGAGTTCTCTGTATGTTCTGGATAAAATTCTTCCATAGTGTTATTTTCCCGCAAATATTTTCTCCAAGGCTCTTGCTTACCTCTTTCTTTTCTTAAATGTCTTTTAAAGAGAAGAGCTTTTAATTTGTATGAACACCAATTCATGTGTTTTTATTCCACTTATGATCATGCTTTTAGTGTCAAAGTAATGAAATCGTTCATTTACCCAAGGTTATGAAGGTTTTTTTTTCCTTTGTTTTGTTTTACATATTTTGTTTTTTTATGTTTTAAATTTTAGGTCTCTGACCCATTTAGTTAATTTTTTATATGGCATGAGGTATAGATCAAGTATAATTTTCTTTTAATCTGGGTGTCATTGTTCCAACAGTTTGTTCAGAAGACTATTATTTTTCCATTAAATTGCTTTGAGTTTCCATAAAAGATATATTGACAATGTATGTGTGAGTCTATTTCTAAACTCACTATTTGGTTTTATTGATATATTTGTCTATCCTTTTGCAAATACCACACAGTCTTGATTACTGTAGCTTCATAGTAGGTCTTAAAATCAGATAATGTGTCCCCTAAAGTTGCTTTTCTTCTTCAAAATTATTTTGACTATTCTGGATTCTTCGCATATCCATATAAATTTTGGAATATACTTATACCTTTCCACAAAAATATTCTGTAGAAATGTTACCAGGATTACACTGAATTTCCAGACAAGCTCTGAGAACTGATATTTTAATAATATTGCGTCTTCCTCAGTGTATTTCCCCACTTACTTAGGTCTTGATTTCTTTCATCAATGTTTTTTGGTTATTAGCATACAAATATTGCACATTAAGTGAAATTTGCAATTATATACTTCATGCTTTTGAAATAAATGGTGCTTTGTTTCAACTTCCAGTTGCTAGTATATAAAAATGAAATTAATTTTTGTATGTTGACTTTGCATATGGCCACACTGCCAAACTCACATATCAGTTCTAATAGGTTTCATGAAGATTCATTGATATTATCTATATAGATAATCATAACCCTGTGAATAGAAATTTTATCTCTTTGTCTCTGATCTGTGTGACATTTTTGCTTGCTTCATTCACTGGCCTTCTACAAAATGATGAATTGGAATGATAGGAGCAGACATTTTTACCCTGTTTTTGATTATAATGGAAAAGCATTAGCTCAGCAGCCCATAAGGCTTCCCCATTCCTGGAATTCTCCAGGCAAGAACACGGGAGTGGGTTGCCATTTCCTTCTCCGATGCATGAAAGTTAAAAGTGAAATTGAAGACGCTCAGTCCTTAGCGACCCCGTGGACTTGCAGCCTACCAGGCCTCTCCGTCCATGGGATTTTCCAAGCAAGAGTACTGGAGTGGGTTGCCATTGCCTTCTCCGGAAAAGCATATAGTCTTTCCCAATCAAATATGGTGTTTCACCTAGATTTTCAGTAGATGCCTTTTCCTAGGTTTAGAAAATTATCTTCTATTTATGCATTAAGAGTTTTTATTATGGAATGATGTGAATTGTGTCAGCTTTTTTTCCTGCATCCATTGAGATTTTCATATGGTTTTCGTTTTTCTTCTTTAGTGTATTAATACTGTGCTTCTTTACTTAAAGAAATTTGTAGGGGTCCACATTGGATAATCACAAGATGAAAGCATTATGTCAGAGGATGGAGTTTCTTTCCTGAAATTTACACAGTGCATATTTATGAGGTTAAATCAGACTTCAAACATTCAATACTACTTCACCCTTCTGTGTACACTGAACAGATAGATACTGAAAAGCCTTCTTGGTCTCATTAAATCCTGAAGAAATTATCCAAATATTAATTTTTAATAATTCAGTTCTCTTTTAAGTTAAAGTTTAGAATATCTAACATTTATTATTCTAGCTAAAATTAATAGAATTAAATGTAATTCTATTAACTCAGAGGTTTATTGGATGTGTAACATATTTAAATTTATCTCATTGGAGTGAGTTCTATTGAAAACTTCTATTAACAGAGAATAGATATTTAAGAATGTCAGCATTTCCAAATGGATCTCAAACTCCATTAGCTTTTAANACTCAGAGGTTTATTGGATGTGTAACATATTTAAATTTATCTTATTGGAATGAGTTCTATTGAAAACTTCTATTAACAGAGAATAGATATTTAAGAATGTCAGCATTTCCAAATGGATCTCAAACTCCATTAGCTTTTAATTTCAGATAATCTACTAACTGTTCATTCAAAAGAAAACTAGCAGACTGTGAAAGTAAATTGTAAATTGAATTTTCAAAATAGAGGGGACTAACAATGACGTGTCTAATTACCAGATGAGCATCATTGCTTATATTAAGACATCATCTGCCATTACTTATTAGAGATTTGGGAAAATTGATTGTAAATTTCCTTTATTCCTAATTCTAAGTAACTTTATGTATGATTTTCAAGTTTAGCATAATATGCAGAAACGGAAAATATCTTAATGTTGTTCATGAATTATTTCAATGAAAGTTTGTTAAATTGAACAGTTAGATAAATCAATGAATTGTGTATCATTTTACTAAAAAATGTAAATATTCCATTATGAATAATTCCATTATCTCTGTCCAATTTTAGTTTTAAATTTTTGTATTTGTATATTTTTATTGAGTCATACTTTACTGGTAAATCAGATACACTTTTTTAGTACTACATAGTCAATCAGTAAGTACTTAAATAGTTTTTTTTTTCCTATGCAAATTCTTCTGCTAGGTGCTACAAATGCAAAGATAAATAAAGCCTAGCAGATACCTTCTTGGAATGAATTTATGTGCTATTCTACTGAGTAAATCAGATTCACAAATAATAGTTACAATATTCTAAATACTTTCAAAGTAGGGAATGCATTTTATTTATGCATGCTTGTAGCTATTGTGCTAAAACAATGTGTGTTGCATTGCATGCACTCACAGGCCTGATGCTGCAATAGTAGGACTCTAAAAAAATACGGAGGAGACACAGAGCCTCCAAAGACCAATTTTTCTTTAAACAAACAAACAAAAAATAATCTGTTTAGAGGAGATGATATTTGAACCGAATCCCATGAGTGGGAGAAAGAAAGTCGAACAGTAGAATGGCATAAGCAAAGGCCTCTTCATGCTACTAANTAACATTAACATGTGATTCTGAGTACACAGTTAAGGTTTGAGGCTGGTGTCCAGTCCTGCATTTGATATATGTTATCTGTTTTGCAGGACTGTGATAAGAGGCACAATACTGCAGAAAGAGCAGGTGGTCATTAGTGAGACAAGCATAGGTCCACTCATGACCCCACACCTATTAACCCTCTGTGACTTTCACCTCCTATCGTTTTTGGGTAGAGCCAGACATCATATCCCGGCCTTCTCCAGACCCACCACAAATACCAGTGTTCAAAGTTTCTCTGTTCCTTGTCCTGTGAAAGCTTATTTGCAAAATGTTCATCATAGCGAATTTTATCTCTAGTGGCAAAGTTGGAGTTGCAGATTCACCTGCCTGTAATAAGAAATATAATGAATCTTAAGATTTAAGAACTTTAAAAAAATATTAGTGGGAGGTGGTATATTATATGGGCTTTGTAATTAAATAAGCCTGAATTCAGGACCCCATCTTATCATTTTTTTTACCCATTTGTCCTGAATCTTAATAAACCTCAGTTTCCATAGCTATAAAATGGGAGTGATCCCTTGAGCCATACCTAATAGGATCATGTAGTTAAATGCAATTTAAAAATGGGCAGTGTAAGACCTGATACATTTAGTGAATTCTAAAATGTAAACAATTACTATTATTCTGTAAGTATTATGTACTATTATTCTGTTAGTGATTGCTGTTATTCTTATTAAGTGAGCCTTGACAAGGATGGTTTACATTTTCTGTCTTTTTAGTTTGGTATTTTTAAACTAAGGTGGTACTCTCTTTCAGAGGATCCAATTTAGATTCAGTGTTCTCCCTGGCAATTAAAGTAGAAGCAGGTGCTCCTTGCATTCTCTTGTCTGGAATATGCAAAAGTTTGATTTATTTTTATTTAGATAATTATGCTTTAATCATTGTGGAAAACAGACTGCATACTTTTCAGTACTGTATTAAGTACAGAATGTAACAGAAAGAATATCCTTTATGGTGCATCATTTTTCATCTAACAATTATAAAAAGAAGGACACTGATAAATGTGACCTCTTAATCATTGCAGCATACCTTTGACAATAGGTAGAACATTACTACTTATCATACATATAAGAAAATTATTGTGCAGATTATTCCTACTCTATCCATTTGAAATTTACTCCTCTCCTGAATTTCAGGCAATTTTTGAAATGGCATCAGTGCAAAATTTGGTTCTGTTTTTTATTATTACAATTGTTGATCTTTCCACATGGATACATATGGATGTACATCAGTGGTCATCAGCAGGGCAACTTTGACCTCCGAGTGACAGTTGTCAATGGCTGGAATAGTTGCACAACCATCATAATTCCAGAACATCTTTTTCATCGCAAAGGAAACTATACCCATTAATCGTCACTAAGGCCCTCTCTCAAATCCCTGGCAACCACTACTCTATTTTATTTTGTCCCTATGAATTTGCCTCTTCTGGATATTTCATGTATATGGAGTCATACCGTATGTGGCCTTTTTTATCTAGTATATCTCACCTAATGTAATGTTTTCAAGATTTATCCATGTTGCAGCATATATTGGTACATCATTCAGTTTTATGGCTGAATAATATTTCATTATATGGTTATACCACATTTTGTTTATCCATTCATCAATTGAAAGACATTTGGCATGTTTCCACTTTTTGGATTTTATGATTAATTCTAGTATTAACATTCATATACAGGATTTTCTGTGGGCGTATCTTTTCTGTTCTCCTGGGTATATAATTAAGAGTGGAATTGATGTGTTATATAGAAACTCAATGTCAAAATTTGAAATGACTGCCAAAGTGTTTTTCAAACTGTAACATTTTACATTTCTACCAGTAAGTATAAGGGTTCCAATTCCACAAACTGCACCAAGACGGTATTTATCATTTTTTAGAGCCATCATACTAGCTGTGAAGTGATGTTGATTTTAAGTTTCTTTATGGTTAATGATGTTAAGCATATTTTCCTGTGCTTATTGGCCATTTGTATATCTTCTTTGGAAAAATGACTTTTCAAATCCTTTGCCTATTTTTAATTGAGTATTTTTTGTCTTTACATTATTGTATTGTGAGCATTTACATATTTTATATACAATTTCCTTATCAGATATATGATTTGCAAACATTTTCTTCCATTCCATAGACTCTCTTTTCACTTCCTTGATAGGGTCTTTTGAAGTGCAAAATTTTTAATTTTAATGATCCAATTTATCTATTTTTTTCTTTTGTTGTCTATGATTTTGGTGTTATATCTAAGAAACCATTGCTTGATCAAAGATTGTGAAGATTTTCTCCTATATTTTCTTCAGTGAGTTGTACTGTTTTAACTCATCTATTTAGATATTTGATCTACATTAATTTTTTAATATAATGAGCATAGAAATCCAGCTTCATTCTTCATCTGCACATGGATATACAGCCATCCCGCTACTCACTGAAAAGATCATAATTTCCCAGTTGAATTGAAATGGCATTCTTGTGGAAAAATCAATTGACTATAAATGTGAGAGTTTATTTCTGGACTTTTAATTCTGTTCCATTGATCTGCATTTATCTATCTTTATGCCTGTAGCTCACTGTCTTGATAACTGTAGATTTGTAGTAAGCTTTAAAATCAGAAAGTGTGAGTCTTACAATTTGTTCTTCATTTTTGAGATTGTTTTGATTATCTTAGGTCTCTTGCATTTCTGTATGAATCTTAGGACAGATTGTCAATTTCTACAAAGCAGCCTGCTGGGATTCTGATAGAGATTGTGTTGAATCTGTAGATTAATTTGGAGAATTTTGCCAGTTTAGCCATGAAAACACAGGATGTCTTTCCATTCACTAGGTGTTTGATTTCTTTCTATGTTTTGGCATTTTCAATGTATAAGTCTTATGCTTCTTTTGTTAGATCTATTCCTAAATACTTTATTCTTTTTGAAGCTTCTTATAAATGAAATTGTTTTCCTAATTTTGTTTTTGGTTTGCTTGTTGCTAGTGTATAGAAATACAATTGACTTTCACATGTTAATTTTATTTCCTTCAGTCATCAGAACTCATTTTTTGGCTCGTTGTTATGTGTGTCTATGTATGCATGCCTGTGTGTATGCCTTAGGGTTTTCTATGCACAGGATCATGTCATCTGCAAACAGAGATAGATTTACTTCTTCCTTTCCAATTTAGATATCATTTATATATTTTTAAATCTAATTGTCCTGATTATAAACTCCAGTAAAATGTCTTTGGCCACCTCATGCGAAGAGTTGACTCATTGGAAAAGACTCTGATGCTGGTTGGGACCGGGGGCAGGAGGAGAAGGGGGCGATGGGGGATGAGATGGCTGGATGACATCCCTGACTCGATGGACACGAGTCTGAGTGAACTCCGGGAGTTGGTGATGGACAGGGAGGCCTGGCGTGCTGCGATTCATGGGGTCGCAAAGAGTTGGACATGACTGAGCAACTGAACTGAACTGAACTGAACTGAAGTGAAAATGTCTTTTTCTTGATCTTGGGGAGAAGCATTCAGTATTTCACCATTAAAGACAATGTTAGCTATAGATTTTTCATAGATCCCCATTAGTAGATTGAACAAGTTCCCTTCTGTTCCTAGTTGGAGGCATAATTTTTATCATGAAAGAGTGTTGGGTTTTGTCACACAGTTTTCCTCCTCTATTGAGACAGTCATGTGTTCTGCTCCCTTAGTTACTGACGTTTTGTATTACAGTGATTAATTTTCAAATGTGAAACTAACCATGCATTCCTGTCAAACTGCTTGCTTTCACTGTAATTATAGGGCTAATGGTTTTAAAGGCTCCTATGTAGCTGGGAAGAACAGATTGGAAATATGTGAATTTAAAACATGTAAAGCTCATCTATGGAGATTCAGCCATTCTTTTCTTAGAATAAATGCTTTCTAGATTGTTACAAGCCTTTGGTTATTTTACAGACTTTGGTAAAAGTCTATTTTGACAACTTTTGTCAGCATGGTCATTGTTCTTATGAAAGTGAGGTTTTCAGAGGTTCTACCTTATCATTCCCACTTCCATCACTACATTAATGCAGTCTTTTTCAGAAAAGTTTTTTTTTTCCAGTTTTATTGAGACATTAATGCAATCTTAAGGATAGCATTGAATATTTCTGAATATTCCATTTAAAATATCTGTAGGGTAAGACACCTACAGACTCTCAATTTTACTTTTTGGTTCTATCTACTCTCTCATAAACCATGTTATTACTTATCTCTGTTAGTCCCTTTATCCCAGGTAAACATTCATCCATTATATTCATTCTTTCATTATTTATTCAGTAAATTCTATGCTTAAGGCACTGTGATAGACTGTTTAGTGTATACAAGATTATTCTCAGTGTGATAAATAA